>JAMLFT010004006.1:0-20623 GCA_026544285.1 Pachyrhizus erosus | reverse complement strand
TAATTTTTTTAAAAAATAATTTTTTATAAAATGTAAAATAATTTAAGAAATGTAATTTATTCTAGTGAATAATAAAAAAGTAAGAAATTTCATAATGTGAGGTTAAAATATATAAAAAAAAATGAGAAAAGAAAAAAGAAAAAAAATAAGGAGTGAAAATAGCAAAACATGCAAAAGCAGAATCTTAGCTGGATCCACCATCACCTAAATTTTACCATCTACTTTCTCCCCTTTTGTCCATCTGATTCAACCTTTTCTCATTCTCACTCTAACAAATCTTCCTCTCTCCCTCCCTTCTTTCTAGTCTCTCTCTCTCTCTCCCACATTTAGCAAGAGAGAGAAGGAAACAACACTAATCAAACACAGCACATGAGAGAGAGCAAGCAGCCCAGCACAATGTGGAGCAGCAGCTCCACCCTCACCCTCACACTCTTCCTCCTCATTGCACCATTCCTCCCACTTTCCACTCCCACACCCACACCCTCCAACAGAAGAATCCTCCACCAACCCCTTCTCCCTCAGGGAGGCTCCCTACCTCCCTCACAACCCCCAAACCCCCCACCACAACCCTCTCCATCACCCTCACCTCCAAACCCAAAGTATCCATTTTCCACCACACCCAACACCAATGCTTCCACACCCTTTTTCCCCACATATCCTTCACCTCCGCCTCCACCTTCTCCTTCAGCCTTTGCTTCCTTCCCTGCTAATATCTCCTCCCTCATCCTCCCCCAATCCTCCAAAACCAAATCTTCCTCCAAAAAGCTCCTCGCCGTCGCCATCGCAGCCGTCGCCTGCGCCGCTGCAGTCGTCGCTCTCTCCGCCTTCGTCTACTGCCGCCGCCGACGCAAAAACTACTCCGCTGACGAAAAAAACCTCAGATCCGACAGCAGCATCCGCCTGTTCCCCCGCGAAGCTGCCACAGGCGGCGGCTCCTCCGCCACGCGGAAAGGGAGAAACCCCTCTTCTACTAGCTCTGAGTTTCTTTACCTTGGCACCATTGTGAACTCCCGCGGCGGTGTCGATGAACTCTCCGACCCACGCGCCGCCGCGTTGAACCCCCGGAAAATGGACTCGCCGGAGCTGCAGCCGTTGCCGCCGCTGGCTAGACAAGCTTCCAGGCTTCGTGAGGAATCGTCAGCGACGGTGGAGGATGATGAAGAAGAGTTCTACTCGCCGAGAGGGTCGTTGAATGGAAGAGAAGGTTCCGCCGGAACCGGATCGGGTTCCCGGCGAGTTTTCTCCAACATTGCCGCAGAAAATTTGGTTGGTCGTAGCAGCAGTGAATCCTCCACTTCTTCTTACTCTTCTTCCTCTTCTGCTTCCCCGGATCGCTCTCATTCCATTAGTCTTTCTCCTCCGGTGAGCATAAGCCCCAGAAGATCACAGCCCAAGTCGCCGGAAAATACAATAACGCACCATTCTCCACCTCCGGAGGCCGCGGCGGTTAGAATCTCGCCGTCCTCGTCCACACTGTCGTCGCCGTCGCCAGTTTTCGGCCAGCATGTGCCGTCGTCATCAATGTCATCAACGCCGGAGCAGAGGGAGTGTCAGTCGCCGTCGCTGTCTCCGCTCTCTCTATCTCCGAAGAAAAACCCAACCCCAGATGGAGAATCAGTTCCAGGACTTGTTGTACTTGAAAAGACGCAATCGTTTGGTTCATCCAAGTCGAGAAACGAAAGTGCGTCGCCGAGACTGTCGGACGCTTCTTCCATTGGGAAGTCCTCGGCGTTTTCTCTGCCGTCGCCTGAAAAAGGAATGAACTTGCATCATGGGTTGGATCAGTCTCCGACTATATCCGACGTTTCAGATCGGTACCGACATTCTCCTCTTTCATCATTGCCTTTGTCTCCGACGTTGCTTTCATCGCCGGAGAGAGAATCGAACTCTCAGCCTCAGCCACCACCTTCTCGGAAACACTGGGAGATTCCTGACTTGTTGACACCAATTGGTGAAGCACCAAATTTTTCAGCTCCACAGAGGAAACAATGGGAAATTCCGGTTCTTTCAGTACCAATTGCCCCATCTAGTAGTGTTTTAGCCCCTCCTCCTCCTCCGCCGCCTCCTCCACCGCCGCCGCCACCTCTGGCTGTTCCACGGCAGCGTAAGCAGTGGGAGGTGCCTTCTCCAATGACGCCGGTGGATCAACCAGTTTCGAGGCCACCGGCGCTGACGCCGCCTTCTAGGCCTTTTGTGTTGCAAACCCCAAATACAAAGGTTTCACCAGTTGAGTTGCCACCTGCCAGTTCTCAGAATTTTGAGGAGAGTTCTGAGGAGACAGCTAAACCTAAATTGAAGCCTTTGCATTGGGATAAAGTGAGGGCCAGCTCTGATCGTGAAATGGTGTGGGATCAGTTGAGGACCAGTTCTTTTAAGTAAGATCTTCAACTGTCACTTACTATGTTACTGTCTTGTAATGTTGTTACTGCTTTTTGCTTTTTGGATTTCTATTATGCTTAGGTAATGGCATATTTTAATTGTTGAGGATTCACGTGTGCTTGTTGTGTGATCGATGTTCATGGATTAAGTGCTTTGAATTGGGTTGGCTGCAGGTTGAATGAAGAGATGATTGAAACTTTGTTTGTAGTGAACACGCCAAACCCAAAACCTAAGGACACTACTCCCCGCTCAGTTCTTGCCCCGCAAAATCAGGAGGATAGGGTGCTGGATCCTAAAAAGTCCCAAAACATTGCAATCTTGTTAAGAGCACTTAATGTGACTATAGAAGAAGTGTGTGAAGCACTCTTAGAAGGTATTTTTTCTTTGGTTATGAGCTCGAGGTCATAACTTAAATTTCTCTAGTTTTGTTGTAATTATTGATTGTATCTTGCATAGAACAGCTTCTATTTGAAGTGTTGGCAGTTATGGTAATATTGGCACCTGTTTAAATTCTTGCTGATCTTGGCCTCTTGATAATAATCATTTGGAATAAATTCTTTACCCACTCCTGACACATCAATTTTAGATGCATGTGTAGTTGATGCGTGGGTATCTTATACAGTTGCTGAATAAAGGGGGAAGTTTTCAAAGGAAAAAGAACATTGATATGTTGAAACTAATTTGGCAACAACTTTTGCTTTGGTATAGTAGAAGTTAGGTGTAGGTCTTCATTGAGGGGAAGATGTGTTTATTGCCTAGATATAGGTGTAGATAATATTGTCCAAATGACTGGTTGGATTACTACATGTCATTTGAATGGAGCTAGTCGTCTGTTTTGTTTGGCTATTGTATTACTTTATTTCTGGAGAATTTCTTTTAACTGTCCTCCAGACTCTTGTAGTCTGGTTACTGAAACAACTTACTTGTGCATTATAAATCTATGTTTGGTAAGTCTATTTCTGTTATGTGATTCACAGGGTTCATAAAGTACAAATGAAAGTCTTGTCCCTTGTGGTGTTCTCTCTCTATTCTTTCTTTGGTGAAAAAAATTGACTTTTACATGCAGCTTTATTTTGTAAAAACTTGCTTGTAGCCTTTGTTTATAAGAAAGTGTTTTCAATAACTAAATATGTCCATCATTTCTAATTTTTGCTATTTATTTATGTTCTGAAAATGTAACTAAATTTACATTTTTACAGGTATTACCGATACGCTTGGAACAGAACTACTTGAAAGCCTGTTAAAAATGGCACCAAGCAAGGAGGAAGAACGCAAATTGAAGGAACATAAAGATGATTCTCCAACCAAGCTTGGTCCTGCCGAGAAATTTCTTAAGGCAGTGCTTGATGTGCCTTTTGCATTTAAAAGGGTGGAAGCAATGCTTTACATAGCCAATTTTGAGTCCGAAGTGGAGTATCTCAGGAAATCCTTTCAAACTTTGGAGGTAATAATCAACCATCATTCTTTTCTTTTGATTTATTTATTTATTTCCTCTCATTATTTCTCTCCATCTCTGTCTTCCCTTTTTCCCAAATATGTTCTCTTGAATCCTGTAATGTTGTCCATACATGTTCCCAAGAGGTTTCTCTTTGTACCTGTCATGAGTTGTGTCTTTGCATTTGCAGGCTGCCTGTGAAGAGCTGCGAAACAGTAGAATGTTCTTGAAGCTTCTAGAGGCCGTGCTCAAAACTGGTAACCGCATGAATGTGGGGACAAACCGTGGCGATGCTCATGCATTCAAGCTTGATACGCTTCTCAAGCTGGTTGATGTGAAAGGTGCAGATGGCAAAACCACTCTACTGCACTTTGTCGTACAAGAAATCATTAGAACTGAAGGTGCACGTCTCTCAAGTAGCAATCAAACACCGAGTGCAAACTTGAATGATGATGCCAAGTGTAGAAGGCTCGGCCTGCAAGTTGTGTCTAGTCTGAGTTCCGACCTAGCGAATGTGAAGAAGGCGGCCGCCATGGACTCCGAAGTCCTCAGCAGTGAGGTCTCTAAACTCTCCAAAGGAATTGCACACATTACAGAGGTTGTTCGGTTGGATGAAGCAGCAGGGTCAGATGAAAGCAGCCACAAGTTCAGAGAGTCAATGAACAAGTTCATGAGAATGGCTGAGGAGGAGATTCTAAAAGTCCAAGCGCAAGAAAGTGTCGCTTTATCCCTTGTGAAGGAGATCACAGAGTATTTCCATGGGAACTTGTCAAAGGAAGAAGCTCATCCATTTAGAATCTTCATGGTAGTAAGAGACTTCTTAACAGTTCTTGATAGGGTGTGCAAAGAAGTTGGTATGATAAATGAGAGAACCATGGTTAGTTCTGCACATAGATTCCCTGTCCCAGTGAACCCTATGCTTCCACAACCCCTTCCTGGACTTGTTGGAAAGAGACAATATAATTCCTCAGATGATGATAGTCCATCACCTTAGCTGTTTATCATCACTCATGTCATTGTGACATCTTTGGCTGTATCTTCTGTTAGGAACAACCTGGAACCAGGTGATTTTGACGGGTCTGGGGGGTGCATGAATGTTCTGGCCCATTTTTTTTTTCTCTTGTTAAATTGTAAAAATCCTTGTAAAAGATTTGAATTATATATATTATAGATTATATGTAGAGTAGAAAGATTTTCTTTGGGAAAAATAAGCTTTGTTTTATATTAATAGGATATGTATTTTAAGGTGGCTGTGATGTACAAAGCTATTCAATTGGAGATGGCACTTGGTTGCAGAAGCTCTATAAAAGGCTATAATTTGCGGAACCAAGATATAAATCATGAGTCATATTATAATTTAGGGACTAATAATTTTTTTTAGTCTAAACTTTGTAAAATTTTTATTTTTAAGTTCTTGAATTTTTTTGTTAGTTTAAGTTCTTTAGTTTATTTTTTCATCTTTATTTTTAGTCTTTGATAAAAAAAAACTAAAAAACTGAAAACGGAAAAAATTTAAAAGACTGAAAATGTAAAGATCGAAAGCAGAAAATAAAAAAAAAATTAAAGATAAGGATTAAACAGATAGTAACTCTAAAATTTATGTGCAGGTGAGTTAGCAAGATTCTTGCCTGAGGAACTTCCTTCCTTGTCTAAAGTATTTTAGAACCATAATCCTCTGGCTAATATATTCTTGAGTACGGTTAGTCTCATATTTTTAGTTATTGGTAAAATTTATTAGATATTATATCATAAGTGGAAGTTCATTTATATAAATTTATAATAAATTTTAATGAATAATAAAATAATGAATTAACAAATGTGTTGTAAGTGTTTTTTTATTTTTATTCTTTAACGAATTTATAATTCATTAATGTGACTGTGAGACATGTTATCCATGATTAATTTCAGAGCTCAATTTACTTTTTAAAATAGGGTTACATCACTTGAGCTGAATTATAACTCCTCACATTAGCAGAGGACAACGTGTCACATTGACAGATGTTTATTGCATAAGATTTATTGTAGTTAAGACAATTAAATAAGTACAGAATACCAATCTTTATTAGGTGAGACATATCCAGCATTTAGATATTTTTATAATTTTTTTTCAAGGAAACCTGATCATAAAAAAAATAAATTTTATTTATTCATAAAAATATATTATTTCTTGAAAATTTTTTAGAATAGCTTTTTTATATCAAAGCAAGATCAGATGGTCACCGAAATCTAATTTAATTATTTAGGTTTAATGATTGAGTTTTCAAACTCACCTGCATCATTTTGAAATTTTCAATTGGATCAAATATATAAAAAATATCATATAATTTTTTTTCTAGAATTTAAAGATAAATCTTATCTACCATTCATTTGAGTAAAATGTGTTGGTCTTTTTAAAATTATTAATTTTGATTTTAATCTTTCTAAAATTTTTTTATCCATTTTTTATTTTTTAATTTTAAAATACATTTTTTTTAATTTTTTTAAATTTAAAATATATTATTTTTAAATTTTTAAGTACTTTAAATAATATTTTATATAATAATAAAAATGTTTTAGATAATTCTTAAAACAAAAATTCATAAAAAATAGAGGTATTAAAAAGAATAATTTTAAAAAAAAATCAAATATTAATAATTTTAAAGAGAATAAAAGCATGTTTACCCATTCATCTTATTTATATATCTACTATATTTTTTACCTAATTATTTCTTTTCAAGGGAAAATTTACTGAATTTTACGTGGATTTACATACATATACATATATCGTAATCTAGATCCACAGTAGCTTTTCAAAATCGAAATTTGATATTCGATTCAAAAATTCAAAAAGAAGGGATAAAAGATTAAAAATTAGAAAAAAAAGGGTTGGTCCATAAATATGAAAGAATATAAAATTATGATGTATTTGACAAATCAAATACACAATTTTTGATATTAAAAAAACCCAATAAATTGAAGGTATCTTTTATTTTTTTCCCCATATAACGAGGGAGTATAAAAGCATGTACCGTCCATTTGCATTGTTTTATGAAATCATTGTATAAAAATGATGATATAAATAATTGTATACATTGGAAGCAAATAAAATAGTTTTTAATTTAACTAGTCGGTGTGTTTTATTTTATACAAGGAGACCAAGTTTTCTAAAATTGTGAGACCAACCAAGCACGTTATCAAAGGGGAAAGGATTTGTATTTTTCCTCATGTTTTGTCACTTGTGCAACTGAAGGCATGTTCCATGCAAAATTGCCAGCACGTGATGCCCTTTGACTGGGAAAAACACTGTAGTTTAGTTGACAGATTATGGAAGTAAACGGCAAAATACAGAAGCATCTCTTGTTCTCTCTCTCTCTCTCTCTCTCTCTCTCTCTCTCTATCTATGATAGGAGCATGTGTCTACAGAAAACATGTGAATGACACCAAAGCATGGTTGATGATAGTAGATTAAATTCAAGCCAGATATTGGTCTTAATCCGTTGTCTATCACCTGAGTTGGTTCCAATGGAAAACATGACCATACACAAGTTTTCTAAGCGCCACTTGTGCCTGCTATCTGTTGGAAATATAGACAAGGAAACATTCAAGTCAAACAAGTTGGTTAAAAATATAAATGTTTTACCAAATATGTAATGTTCAGCAATCAAGTAGAAAATGAAAATTTAGTTGTTGAAAACTCAAATAGGTTTAAGAGTTAGTGGACTAACGGAACTTAATTATAATTAGATTTGTTATGGAGGTTATATTACCTTTCATTATTTGTTTTGCATTAAAAATGTTCAAATAATTTTAATTATGACGAATCGTCTTAAAAGATATCAAGTTTATTAGTTAAAATGGATATTTATGTTTAACCTAGAATCATTAGGATAAAATAATAGTTTTCAAAATAATTAACGAACATTAATGACTTTTTTTTCTTCACAAATAGAGTCTTCTTTTTAAGAAGAACTTCATTCATTTTTTTCTTTCCTTATATATACATTACTTGAGTGTTAAAATCTTTGTAAGTGTCATTACCAAAGTCACTTGTTGAGAATCACCGTGAACCAAATTGCACTTTCCATCACTTGCATGCCAGAATCCAATCTCTCATAACCACATCACAATAAGATTTAACAACACAAGCTATTTGATATGTTATAATATATGTAGAGTTGCTTACCAGCTTCTCTATTGTTTGTTGTTATTTTTCTAAAACTTGAAATTATTATTTTTAATTTAATAAAATAAATAAATTTTGATTTTAGTTTATTATTTTTAATTTTCGTTCTTCTAAAATTTAAAATCATCATTTCTATATTTTAGCATTCATTTTAAAATAAATAACATTTATTTAAGATTAAAAAAATTTAAGAGTCATGTTTAGTATGACATTACATACACAACCAGTTAATGTTAGTAAAGTATTAATTGATAATAAAGACATAAATATTAACTTTAGAAGGATGGTTTTTTTAATTTTATTTTACAGAAATTAAAATCTATTTATTTTACAAGAATTAAAACATATTTAGCCCTATTAAAAAAACACTGAAAATGTATTTAGAAATACTTTCTTAACTCATGTCTTTTATTATTTTCACATCAAATCTAAAACAAGTGCATAAATTCCTACTCACTATAAAAAATGACAGTGGGGGCCACAACCACAAAACTCAATATTAAGGGCCAAAGAAGCAGGTGTAAAATTCATAGCATGCAGGGAATGACACCTTCAATAATGGTAAGAACAGAGGGTGAGAACCGAGACGAAGTGAAAAAAAAGAGAAAAGTAAAAATAAAAAATAAAAAATCAACAACAGTAGTCATATACTTGCACAGTGTCTTTATTTTCTTTCTATCTCTTTACCTTTCACCCTATATCATTTATTACTTCTTTTATTTCTCTCTTTTCTTTTTGTCTGTGTATATAAATATCATTTATTGAAAAAGATTGCTATGTAATGTATATTACTCCACCCGTCCTCTGTGAGAGACGACGACACTCTGATACATGCATGCAGGTCCTTAGTAAAGACATCTTAAAGTGAGGGCAATTCTCTCTTTTCTTAGAATTTTGCATGGATATACTACTTACATATTCTCATTGATTGCACCATTTTTTCAAATTCTAGTCATTTTTGTTTTCTCTGAATTGTGGCCTCGCTAAGGAATCTTGCAGTATGCCATGCAAGATTGAAATGGAATTGTAGCCTCTGACTGTGTCTAATTCTGTTCAAGTAAATCGGAATAAACTACATTATCAGAATTATTCCTACAATAACATAACATTGTTATTCATTCTTAAATGGACAAATCATCTCTGTCACTTTGACTAACGTAACAATCACCTTGATATTAATAATTTTATATAGGCTTAGGCCACCAAGCATGGGATAATTTAAGCCTCATATTTTTTTAATACATTATACTAATTAAATCTTATATTATTTTAAAACTGTAAAAGTGTAATTTAATATATAAACTTACTTATAATAATATAATTAAACAATATTTTATATGTTTCCTTATTTTTCTGAACTTAATTATTTTTAATCCAGTCCTAATCTAATAAAATATCTAATAAATCTCTTCATTATTATTTTTTTTGTGATTGTTTTTTGTCAAATATTACTTCACAACTATCTTGCACAATTAATTTTTTTATCTAATTTATTTTTCTTATAAATTTTTTTCCATCACCTTTAATTTACAATGGTTTTCAAATGGTCAATTTATCCTTTCCTTCTTATTTACAATCATTTACTTAAATTACTCACACAATTAATTTTTATACATTACCAATCAATAGGAACAATTCTTATTCTAATTTGATTGTAAAAACCAAAGACGATGATCTTACATTTTTAATTTTAGGCGACCAAATTAAATGTGTTGAACCACCCTAATTAGACCCACTATTAGCATGGTTATGATCTAAACTTAGATTAAAATGTCATTTGGCCGATGGCATGACAAGAAAAACTAGTTGGGAAATTAAATGATTAAATATTAATAGACATGCATTAACTAAGGAATAGGTAGAAAGAATTGGTCATTTCAAACAAATCCCATAAAATTCACCAGAAAACTATCTCCCCACATAATCATTCATAACGAATGTTTGGGTGGTCAAACTCAAGCTCACCAACATTTTAATCTTGTAACAAAATTTACACACAAATTCTCGTAAAAATTGTTACTGATCTTTGTTAATATTACAATTACAAAGTTAAACATCTTACTAAATTTTTTTTTGGTTCCTAAAAATTTTCATTCCTATGCCAAGGTTAATTAGTTCTCTTGGAAAGTTGGTGACATCACATCTTGCATAGGAAACATAGAACTCATTTTTGTCCCTATTTTTTCATCACATCTTCTAAGAAAGAAATTTTGTGTTAGTTATGCACCATATTAAAAGTGCTTCAATCTAATATATAAATGTGTAATTTAATACATAAACTTATAATAATGTAATTGAAAAATATTTTATATGCTTTCTTATTTTTTTTAACTCAATTATTTTTAATCAAGTCTTGACCAAAGAAAAAAGAATCTAATAAATCTCTTTATTATTATTTGTTGTCATTTTCATTTGTCAAATATTACTTCACAACTATCTGCACAATTATTTTTATCTCATTTATTTTTCTTATAATTTTTTTTCATCACCCTTAATTTACAATGGTTTCCAAATGGTCAATTTGTCCTTTCCTTCTTATTAACAATCACTTACCTAAATTACTCACACATCTAATTTTTATACATTACTATTCAATAAGAACAATTCTTATTCTAGTTTGATTGTAAAAATCAAAGATGATGATCTTACATTTTTAATTTTAGGTAACCAAATTAAATGTGATGAGCCACCCTAATAAGATCCACTATTTGCATGGTTAAGATCCAAGCTTAGATTAAAATGTCATTTGGACGATGACATGACAAGAAAAACTAGTTGGGAAATTAAATGATTAATTATTAAGAGACATGTATTAACTCAGGAGTAGGTAGAAAGAATTGATCATTTCAAACAAATCAATTGGACCCATAAAACTCGCAAGAATACTATCTCCCCACAGAACCGCTCATAATGAATGTTTGGGGGTGGTCAAGCTCAAGTTTATCAACATTCTAATCTTGTAACAAAACTCACTCACAAATTCTCGTAAAAATTGTTATTGGTCTTTGTTAATATTACAATTACAAAGTTAAACATTTTATTTATCAAATTATTATTTTTTGGTTCCTAACATTTTTCATTCCTATGCCAAGATTAATTAGTTATCTTGGAAAGTTGGTGGCATCACCTCTTGCATAGGAAACACAGAACTCATTTTTGTCCTTATTTTTTTTTTCATCACATCACGTAAGAAAGGAATTTTGTGTTAGTTATGCACCATATTGAAAGTGCTTCAATCTAATATATAAACGTGTAATTTAATATATAAACTTACGTATAATAATTTAATTAAAAAATATTTCATATGCTTCCTTATTTTTGTAAAGTCAATTATTTTTAATAAAGTCTTGACCAAAGAAAAAAAATTAATAAATCTCTTTATTATTATTTTTCTGCCGTTTTCATTTATCAAATATTACTTCATAACTATCCTGCACAATTATTTTTTTTATTTCATTTATTTTTTTATAAATTTTCTTTGATCATCTTTAATTTATCCAATTTGTCCTTTCCTTCTTATTAACAATCATTTACTCAAATTACTCACACATCTAATTTTTATACATTACTATTCAATAGGAACGATTCTTATGCAAGTTTGATTGTAAAAATCAAAGATGATGATCTTACATTTTTAATTTTAGGTCACCAAATTAAATGTGATGAGCCACCCTAATAAGATCCACTATTTGCATGGTTAAGATCCAAGCTTAGATTAAAATGTCATTTAGACAATGGCATGGCAAGAAAAACTAGTTGAGAAATTAAATAATTAATTATTAACACACATGCATTAACTCAGGAGTAGGTAGAAAGAATTGATCATTTTAAACAAATCAGACAAACCCATAAAACTCGCGGGAATACTGTCTCCCCGCAGAACCGTTCACAATGAATGTTTGGGTGGTCAAGCTCAAGCTTACCAACATTCTAATCTTGTAACAAAACTCACTCACAAATTCCGGTAAAAATTGTTATTGGTCTTTGTTAATATTACAATTACAAAATGAAACATTTTACCAAATTTTTATTTTTTTGGTTCCTAACATTTTTCATTCCCATGCCAAGGTTAATTAGTTCTCTTGGAAAGTTGGTGGCATCACGTCTTGTATAGGAAACACAATACTCATTTTTGTCCTTATTTTTTTTTTCATCACATGTTGTAAGAAAGGAATTATATGTTAGTTATGCAGCATATTGAAAGTGCTTCAATCTGCATCATCTTTACACAAGAAGGAGCTTGATCTCAATCTCCTTCTTTTCTTTGATTTTGTGATTGGTCACCACCATTCTTATTTGGTTTGCACCTAAACTCATTGATGAATTACATTGGTTTCCATTGTAATGAATAATATTCATACTTATTCTTCTCCCCTTTTTCTTTGCAGGGTTTATTTTATATCAAAATAAGAGTCATGGAACAATTTAGACAAATTGGGGAGGCACTAGGGAGTTTGAAATCTGTGATGGTATTCCGGGAGAGCATTCAAATCAATCAAAGGCAATGTTCTCTGCTGCTTGATGTGTTCAGCTTTGCATACGAGTGTATTGCAGATGAGATTATACAGAACCTGAAATTTGAAGAGAAGAATGGGAAGTGGAAGGTTCTTGAACAGCCCTTGAGAGAGATCCATAAGGTTTTCAGAGAAGGAGAAGCTTACGTTAGGCATTGCATGGAAACAAAGGACTGGTGGGCTAAGGCCATTACCTTGTGCCACATCACAGATTGTGTTGAGTTTCACATACACAACTTGCTTTGTTGCATGCCTGTTGTAATCGAAGCTATTGAGTCTGCAGGAGAAACATCAGGGTGGGATCAAGAGGAGATGCAAAGGAAGAGGTTTATCAACTCCAACAAGTACAGGAAAGAATATAGAGACATGAAGCTTTTCCAGTGGAAATTTGGGAAGCAGTACCTCATCACTCAGGACTTATGCCACCGTTATGAAACGGTTTGGAAGGAAGACAGATGGTTCCTTTACAACAAAATTCAAGAAAAGAAAGTGGAAGGTATAACAAAGTACGAGAAGAAATTGATAGATTTGCTTTTGAGGAATTTGGAAAGATCAGAATCACTGGTAGGGAGGCTCCTTCCAAGCTCAATATTGGTTGGATCTAAGGACTACCAGGTGAGGAGAAGAATGGGGAATGCGAGTCAGTACAAGGAGATTTCATGGTTAGGTGAAAGCTTTGTCATAAGACATTTTTCTGGTGACATAGAAGCTTTGGAACCTGAGATCATAGAACTTTTATCACTTTCCCATCCAAATATAATGGACTGCCTTTGTGGTTTTACTGATGAGGAGAAGAAGGAATGCATTTTGGTAATGGAACTGATGAGCAAAACCCTTTCCACTCACATCAAAGAGATTCATGGTCCACGGAAGCGATTACCGTTCTTGCTTCATGTGGCAGTTGATCTTATGCTTCAGATTGCCAGGGGAATGGAGTATTTGCATTCAAAGAAATTATATCATGGAGAGTTAAACCCTTCAAGCATTCTTGTTAAGCCTAGAGGTACATCCCCTGAAGGTTACTTGCACGCCAAGGTAACACGGTTTGGTCTACCTTCTGTCAAGGACTTAAACCAGAAAGGAAACACAAATCAGAATGGAATTCCCCCTTTCATCTGGTACTCTCCTGAAGTACTTGAAGAGCAAGAACAATCAGGGGGTGCAGCAAACTCCAAGTACACAGAGAAATGTGATGTGTACAGTTTTGGAATGGTTTGCTTTGAGCTTCTAACTGGCAAAGTCCCTTTTGAAGATAGTCATCTTCAAGGGGAGAAAATGAGTAGAAACATAAGGGCAGGGGAGAGGCCACTTTTCCCCCTCAATTCACCCAAATATGTTATTAACTTGACAAAGAGATGTTGGCACACTGATCCACATCAACGCCCAAGCTTCTCTACCATATGTAGAGTTCTTCGTTATATAAAAAGGTTTCTTGCATTGAATCCTGGTTATAACAGTCAGCCAGAACCACCAGTGCCACCAGTAGATTACTGTGATATAGAGTCAGTGCTTCTGAGGAAGTTTCCTTCTTGGGGAGGTTCTGAATCATCATCTGTAGCAATCATTCCATTTCAAATGTTTGCCTATCAAGTTATAGAGCGAGAAAAAACAAGTACAGGCTGTAAGGATAACTCTGAGTCTGGAAGTGATGCTTCAGCCTGTGGTGATGAACTTGTTACTTCTGGGGATGAACCATTTCCATCCACAATTGAAAGGAAGTCTTTGCTTGGACATGATATTATGAACAGAAAGATGACATTGACCAGGAAATCTCTTGATTTGAAGCTCACCAAACAATCAGGTTACCTTCTGAACTTTTTTCTCTTCTTGCTAGCATCCATGCAATCATAAAATACAGCATTAATGATTCTTAAGAAGCTAATGTTTGAAAAACTTTGAATTATAAAATGAAGGCAAACTTGTGATTTTCTTAATCAAAATCTGCAGTTGCAAACTCTTGAGCGCCAAGGATACAAAAATGCCTGCTAGGAAGAAACTGGTGAAATTACCCAAGTTTTTTAGTCATCGAATTTTTGTATTCCATGCTGACATCATTGATTAATGAAGAAGGCAAACAACTACCATGCCTCATTAAGTTAACTAAAAATGTATCATTATAGACTATTATTTCTAACAGCATGTTGTTTGAGAGAATTTTCATTTCAGAACCAGTACGATACGTGGTACCTGAAATGGCATATAGCAATTTAGCAAAGCCCAAAAAACCTACTTTCACGAACTGCTATTACTTGACTATACACTATGTCCTAATTTTAGCAATTTTTTTGGATATCAACACTATTGAACAAGGTAATGCACACACAAAAGCGAAACTTCCAACGCACAAACTATTCAACAAAGTTTATTAATAGACTGAAATGAGTTTGATTTCTATTTTAAAAAATTCCTTAGTTTTTAAAATATAACCAAACTAGGTTGGTCACAACCGGTATTGGGTGGTGTAAGCCAAGGAACAATGAGTAAAACTGAGAGATCGGAACAAAATGAAAAAAAAAATAAAAATGAGAACACACCTTCCAGCTATTTCTGTTATTTGGTTTTTAGAACACTTGTTAACTTAATATATCTTGAATGAGAAATTGATTGTCTGAGGAGTGTGAAATTGTTTTAGAAAACAGTATTTAATACAAAAAAGTGGGAAGAGAATCGAACAGACTCTAAATGACGGAAATCCTACTTCCTATTTAGTGAAATAAACTCGCTAAATAATAAGAGTGTATATTTCATATCTCTAAAAATATAAACCTGCCTTCACCAGGAAGGAAGGTTTGAAGGGAGAGGACCTTCACTTCTATATAATTACTAATTGTTTCTTGTCTTGATGTGTTTTTCAATGCAGGTACACCGCAAGGGAGATCAGCCAGACCTCCACAAATGTCCCCTCGTGCAAGAAGTATGAGGATTACTTCAGAGAACCACATAATATCAAGTCCAAGGGCAATAAGAAGAGTATCTTCTGGTCATGTCTCAGACTCTGAGCTTTCTTAGATCACAGAACACCCTCACCAGATTTTCAAGATAAAACCTGGCTTTTTAGTCTGACTTCAGACACCAAGCAGATAGCTTATAAACTCAAGACTCTTCTCATTTGCAAGGACGGAATCACATAATTAACTTTAAGTATTTTAAATTAAGGTATTCTTGACATGAGTAGTTTGTGAAAAAGGATAGGATCAGCCAAACGTTCTGTGACTGACTCCTTGTATTCATGCCACAGCGAAAAGTCTCGTTAATGCATGAAAACTTTTATTCCACCATTTCCTCATCCATAGTAACTGGGTGGAAATAGAACCAGGAGTATCAAATCCAACTCTATGGTACTGAAAAAATCTTTCAAACATAAAAGGTTTCAGTTTTTCTACCTAAGATCGCATAACAAAATTCTGTGACATAGAGATAGAGTTAGCAGCTAGTAAGAATAAACATGCAACTTCTGCACAACTTTAAATGAAGATGTTAAATTAATATTTGAACCATCATATCAACTACAGTTAATATTTGCAAGTAAATGCAACGCATTGATCATATCCTGTACTTTTCTGGTAAACTTAAAGTGATTTGGAAGGTAATTAGTATGTATCTCTGCGCTGCATCCAGATCAGCTTTAGTAATATGTCCCTCACTTGCTTAACAGACTGCAGTCTCAGGATCCTGGATGATGTGTAGGAGCAAGAAGCTATGCTGTAAAACAACAAACTTGTCTTAGTTTCAAGTTCAATCAAACTTTCAGGTCTGTCTGGTGTGCCCTGAGCTTGTTGATTCGTGAATTGTTATACATCCCATAGCCGTGTGCTATATATAGAAGTGATGGATCAGAGGAAACCTCTAGTCACCTGTGATAATGATATTTGAAAGAGTCTTGCATGCTCCAGCTTCACCAGTGCTTAAGTTTAAAAGCCTACATATGTATATGCTATATACATTTCTTGTTTAGCTTATTTTGATTCAGATTTTAAGAAAAGAGTAACTAGTCTGAGTTCATCTCAAATAAAATGAATGCTTAGTCTTCTGACAGGGACACTAAATCAAAATATTATCCAGTCAGGGACTGAACTGCTTAAGGCTTCAGTGTTAACCCAATATTTTCTCTTTTCCGTCAGACCATCTGCTTTAGTTTCACAATTCCAACTGAGTTGGCCGCGACAAGCATGTTGGATTTCTTTCTCCAGCAAACACTAGAAACAAACTGTCCATTACTATCACCACTATTTGAATGACCAGAAACGGGATCGATGCCTCAAATTTATGAGAAGCAATTGGCACTGGCAATGATTTATGATATCAATATACCTGAAAGGTAGAAATGTTTAAAATGAATTAGAATTTGTATCTTGTTATCCAACATTCGCTGACAAATTCAATTAAGAGAAACAAGCCTCCATAAACATCATTAGCATGCCATGATGTAAATATGAATCACCCCACCCTTTTATCTGTCATAATTGTAAGAAGGGATGATACTTATCGTACATATTAAATTAGGTGTAGGACCTATACATGAACTCCAAACATCTTCCATGCGATATAAAATATAAACTTGATGTTCCAGAACAGATAAAATCTGCCACATTCAAATATACATAACCTTGGCTGGAAGTTAAACCTGTGAACTAATTACGAGACAAAATTTTAAGCTGTATTTACAAAAAAAAATCAATTAAGATTGCGACAACAAAGCTTGATGTTACATGAGATTAGTAAGACCGTCTACTGATTAACAAAAGCACAACTAATCATATGAATGACGAAAGCAATAACAATGCCAAGTGAGAATAGTCTATAGGTACCTCCATTCTATGATCAGGCTCCTAAATAATCATAAAGTAACCGAAAATAGAAAAACTTCAAAAACTAAAGAACTATTTTCTTTGCCCACATGTAGTGCAGGATGTGAAATATTTTGCGGGCTTCATGACTGTCAGCACTCAAAGGTGGCAGAACTGAGAACACGGAGTACTATTCAATATTACAAAGTTAAGGTTATGAAAAAAATAAAAACCATACCTCGTTAGATTCTAAGCCATATGCAATATATCCATCCGTAACAGATAATCCAACGAAATTCCGGAGAAGAATTTGAACAATAAACAAATTAGAAAAAACAAAAGAAGAGAAAAAGTAAGATGAAGTGTGCAGAGAAGAGAAACCAACCTTCTCATTACTATGTCCTTTAAAGGTTAAAACACAAGCATCAGATGACAAAGCAGAAGAACTGGTTTTCTTCATGTCCCAAAGCTTCAAAGAGTTGTCAGTGGCAGCAGAAACAACTGCATCGGCATCTATAAATTTTACATAGCTATCTGATTTCCCATGACCGGCTAATGTGCACCAAGGGATTTTAGTGTGGCGAAGATCATAACCATAAAAATTGTGATCAGCTGCTCCAAAAAATAAAAAATTTGTTGATGAAGGAGAGAACTGAACACAGCATATATCGGAAAGCATCGAGATGGTTCCCAGAGAATTTCTCTGCAACAACAACAACATTTGAGACAATTATTAGGTGCTGTGAAGCAAAAGCATTCAGCCGTGTCTT
Source organism: Pachyrhizus erosus (assembly GCA_026544285.1). Classification (NCBI taxonomy): domain Eukaryota; kingdom Viridiplantae; phylum Streptophyta; class Magnoliopsida; order Fabales; family Fabaceae; genus Pachyrhizus; species Pachyrhizus erosus. The sequence goes on along the minus strand of JAMLFT010004006.1, from coordinate 2,576 downwards.
TTCTATCACACAGTTATACTTCTCATATTATTCTTTTTTTTTCAGGGAAAGGAAAAGAACATGGAAAGTATTCTCCTGTGTAACATCAAATAGTATAAATACCAATATATTGTACCAGTAATGATTTGTTATTAAAATCCATAAAAGAAAGCATGCCTCGCCGGTATTCCACAGTTTGACAGAACAGTCATCACTTCCACTAGCAAACATTTTTGGGTCTGACAAAGAAAAGTGAACAGTCTCTCTTGGTGCTCCATGTATTGAGATAAAAGCTGACCAGTGACAGCATCCCATATCAGAATGCATTTATGCATTCTATATTATTAGTATCAATGAAACCTAAGAAATAGTCAATAACAAAAGCAGTGATAGTTTGATCGTTATAAATAAAAGGACATTACTAAAATTAGTTTTCATCAATTTGCCGTATTAATGTTGCAAGGTTTACATACCTGAATCACACCATTATAGTCAGCAGATGCCAGATGATTTTTTATGCAAGTGTTCCAGCACACACTACTAAGCTTTGATTCATTTGACATCTCCACTACTGGGTACTGGATGTCCGTAGAATCACTTGAAATAGCATTGAAGTAAAAAATCTTGATTTTCCTTGAAACTCCTGCTACTGCAAGGTAATCCTCATCACTGTCAAAACTAAAGAACATACTAAATTTGCAGAACTAACCTGCCACACTCTTCAAACTTGATGTGACGAGCAAATTTGCATAAACCTTCAAGAAGGATGCTAGACAACCAACAGAGCTCTGAACACTGCTAGGCTCCTTATTAGCATTCTCCACATGAAGCAACCTCCATGTATTCTCCATCACATTTTTATCATTGCTTCAAATGGATGAAGATCTCGCAGAAAAGTAAGAAGTCTCTAGCTGTTTCATATTACTCATAAGTCTTTCTTCATCAACAAATGATCTTCTAATCGATCTACTAATGTCTGAACTGGAAGAATCTTGAAAATGTGAACCGTTTCCTCTTACTTCAGGATTGTTCATTTGTGCCAAAGGAAACACTGAATCTGTCCCAGATGAATAACTTCTTTCTACCTCCTTAATATCTTCATTCAAGAAATTCAGCACTTCTTCCAACTTGGCTGCTTGTTTCTTCTTTTCTTCTCTGAGTGAAATTAGAAAATGTAGTAAAATATCTGTTTCAGAATCATTGTCAGATACTCCATCATCATCTACAGAAATTGATTCCTCCGGTTCACGTATAGGTTTAGATTCTAAAATCTTCCTGTTATACATAAAAGGAGAATTATAAAATTATAGAAGAAATAGGATGCTGCTTCCAACATTTATACCAACATTCTTTTAGCCATATGATTATTTAAACATATTAAGGAAAGTGAAGAAATGATCGTGTATTTTCATTGACAAAGAGCCAAGAAGTTCCAAGGTGCTAATGGCAAAAGAAGTTAGTATGAGGTGCTAATGGCAAAAGAAGTTAGTATGAGATGCTAAAGAATAGAATCTGCAAAATAAAGAAATTCCGAGAAACAAAAAATGATTAGCAAGTGAACAGCATTTCCTTCACAAAGGAAACATAACAAAATGCGCTGATCAGCAATCTGTTTCCCAATCACACATACACAATTGGATACTTGACCAAGTTTCTATGGAGCTGAAAGCCATTTTCTCCCTTGTATTATAAGCAAATAAGAATAAGAGTTTAATTTGATATAACTATAAAAAAAAAATGTTCAAAATAAACCTTACTACGATAAATATTAATTTATACAACTTTGACAATAACTAAATACAATATTATTTAAATGGGAGACGCATGGTGATATAAAATAAACTAACCTTAAATTAATATGCATCCATCAATCACGCACTCATATGAATGACTGATAAAAAATATAAATGAGATAAACGAGTGATAAATTAGCTTGTAACACTGAGGTTGCATTTTCCAAATATATATGACAAGTTAATTAAAAGTTAAAAGAGTAATTTTCAATTACAAATTATTAACTAAAAATTGTTAAACTAGTTGAATAGATTAGAAGTAGTTAATAAAATTAACTATAAAATAAGAATGAAAGGACATGTTTTGCATACGTGACTTTTTATATAAATTTTAGGATTTAACAGCTTTTAGTCCTTGTATATATATAATACTTGCTTTACTCCTCAAATAAATTGTTTTATTTTAGTTTCATTTATTTTCGAAAATAAGAAAAAAAAAAGATTATTTTGTATGAAAACAAAAGTCATATCTGATATATTTTTACAAATAAAGGGCTTAAAAAAAATAATTTTATAAAGACAAAAGATGAACTGTCTTATTTATAACAATTAAAATATATTTAATTTTATTTGTTATTAGATATAAATATATTTTTAAGACTAATTTATTAAGTCTAACAGAAAAAGAGTAGTATCCCCTGTGTCCAATAAAAGATATAATTTATTTTCCCTCACTTCCTCCTTCCTTTAAAAGAAGATATACACAGGAAAGTTTATTTTATTTTTTTATAATTTTTAAAGTTTATAATTAATTACTTTAAATGATTATTTGGTCCTACATCTTAATATCTAGTTAAATTTATG
>JAMLFT010004005.1:0-20624 GCA_026544285.1 Pachyrhizus erosus | reverse complement strand
AACAAAATTACCTAATTAAAACTTTACATTACTTAATTTAACGACTCTATATTTTTATATGATAGATGTAATTTTGTCTATATTAAAATTTTGATAATTATCTGTTATTTAATTTTTTGGATACTCAGATTTTTTTATCCCTTGTTGAATCTAAATATCAAATTTTCTTTTCAGAAATTTAGTGTTCAAATTTTTAAAAATTTATAATTTTAGTTAAATTTTTTATTTTATATATATTTATTTTTTATTTTTAAAATATTAGAACAAAATTATAGATTTTTTAAAATATAGAAACTAAAATTAAAAAAATTAAAATTAAAAAATTAAAATCACGAATAAAAAATTAAAAAAATATCAAAATTATATTTTATACACGATTTTAAGATAACAGCATGCATACAATGATAACCATTCAGCAATTTATTTGAAAAGCACTTATAATACAAGTCAAATCCAGCACACATAAGAGACCAAATAATAAAATCTCACACGACAACCAAAGTCTAGTGTAGCTATTTCCAAAGAAATAACTATATGAAACACATATCACAGTTTGATGAAAGTTTAACCTTGGCAAGCTTTTCACACGCCACAAAAGGCTTTCATATTAACACTGTAAGTGAAGTTCAGTAATGCAAGATTATCAAAGGGCTTATATTGCAATGGGTGTTCTTCATCAACTAGCTCTTCAGGCACTTTCAGAATTCCTTTGTAGAAGGCAAACAAGCCAAGAGAGTACCTTGTTTCATTCCCATTCATCAAAACCTTATGATTAGGGGATTCTATTCTGCCATTGCTCCAGGCCTGTATATATAAACCAAATAGGACAACCAATTGATCAACAATTTTAGAAAATCTGAGTTCTCTAGTCACTACCAAGCAAAAGCTAAGAATGTAAATTGTAATTTGTCAAAGGCATAAACTCTTGAGTTTTCAACTTGAAGGGAATGACTATCTAAGGATCCCCACTACTTATTTATTTATTTATAGATAAAGATCACATATTTTTTAATAAAGACGATTCCACTTAAGTTAGAGAAGATTATAATAAATAACAAAATCTATATTTTAAATTTTTAATACAATTATAAGACTCAAACTCGTGATTATGGTGAAACAAGTTCACATCATACTTCCTCTTTTTTTATTTGTAAAGATTACAATTAAAATATGAAAATAAATTTGGTTAGTACTTCTTGTAATAATATATTTTTCAAAAAAGGAGGCAAATGAGACGAGGACAAAGACAAATATAACATCAAATACGTAATGTGATAATGAGAAATATTAAAAAAGGAGTTATGAAAAAGTAATGTGATAATAATATTGCTCTAGTTAAAATAAACACTTAATATATCGTCATCCCAACTAAAATAAAGATAATTAATACAAGTCCCTTGTCGATTTTTTTGTCTTGAATTTCTCGAATTATAAAATTAAACTTCAAGTACAAAGAAACAGGGCAAAACTAATAAAAAAAACCTTACATATCCCGAAAATTAAGCCTTAAAGTAGTGGAAATTTATTCTCACCATGAGTGCATCGCCAGCCAAGACGACAAAGGAAGTAGGTGAAGAGAAATCAACACCAATCCAGTTACCATTTCTTGTCTCCACCATGAGTGCATTGACGTGATTTTGATGAAGAATAGTGGTGAAGCTCTTGTCTGTGTGAGTCACAAAACCAAGTTGAGGCTCAACCTGTTCCGGTGCTTTGTGTGCCAAAAGCCTAAGGAGATATTTTGTAGACCCTATGAATGAGTCATGAGACTCCAAAAGGCCATAGCTTTCAAATATCATTCTTACCACCATCCCATTCAGTTCTTCAGCTAGCTTTGCATACTCAAACAAATATTTACTAGATAAATCCACAACAAAGAAGAGGGTATGTAATAGAAATATTTTAGTATTTATTATTTAATAATAAAATCATGAATATTACATGATCAGGTAAATTAAATAATAAGAAAAATATGTTTTTGGTCTTGAATCTTCAGTTAAACTTGATTTTGGTCCTATACTTTTTAATTGATGAATTTAGTCCTTTAATTTTTAAAAATATATTCATAATAATAAAATTAAAGAAGTTCGAATAAGAAATTCTTATGTAGTTAATAAAAAAATTTATTTTTATATATTTTTAATTTATAAAAATTTATATAAATATAATATTTGTGATAATTAAAATAAGTACTTTTATAATAAAAGTCAAAAAATCTGTATGAAAAATACTTATATAATTTTACTGAAAATTTTTTATAGAAATTTTTATCTAATTTTTAATTTATAAAACTACATAAATATAATAATTAAGATAATTAATATAAACATTATTTATCTTTATAATACTAAGAGTAAAAATGTTTAATTATGAAAAATTTATGCAATTGATTGAAAAAAAAATAGAGTGATTTTTTCTCTATTTTAATTATGAATCTTAAATAATAAATATAATAAAAATAAATCAAAATAACAATTTTATAATTTTAGAATATAATAACATGTCATGCATCAAATAATCATATTAGTGTAAATCTAAAATTAACAATTAGTGGTAATTTTTTACTGCCACAGAGTTTGAACAAAGATTAAATTGATATATTTTTTAAAATTTAAAAAATTAAATTCATCAATTTTAAAGTATGAAAACTAAAATAAAAATTTACAGAAAATTTTAAAACTAAAAACACATTTTTTTAAAATAGTTGATTAAAAAACTAGAAATTATATGAGTGTGTATCAAAATTGATCATTTTCCTCTTCACATTTAAAATTAATATTTAATGACAGTCTTGACTGTCAAAATTTGAAGAAAGATTAAATTCATATGTATATATTTAAGTTGAAGAACTAAATTTATTTTTAATAAAAAAATAAATTCATTAATTTAAAAATATAGAAACTAAAATTAAATTTAATAAAAAGTTGAAGAAGTAAAAACAGATTTTTCTCGATAAATAATTGATTCAAAAGTAGAAAATATATGGGTATGTACCAAAATTGATGATTTCCATTGGGCCACAATTTTTGGGCAAAACTTTGAATTCCCTCTAGTGTTGTGCCCTCATCTATGCCCATGCTTTCGTGGAGGGGAATCTTGGGGTGCTGTCCAACGTAGCTTTTCAAGGGCATGCCCTCATATATGTTTCTCTGTTTGGTTTCTGTTGGGAGATCGAACAGCTCCTTCATGGATTCAAATACACCATTTTGTAGCTCATCATCTAAAGCTTTATCATACACAGCTACAAAGCAACCATGCTCTTCAAACGCTTGGCGCACTCTTGTGCATGCTGCTAGCCAGGTTTTGGTCCCTGGCTTCAAATCTTCTATGGTGAAATCTAGAACAGGAAGCATAGACTTTCCTTCAGAACCCATTGCTATGATTCTATATCTCTCTTAATTATTGCTTTTGCTGGCTAAAGACAACATTGATCACTTGATAATTTGATACAGACTTTATAGAATGTGTCCAATGTCACCAATTTCCTAACAACAATTTCAAGTTCGTACCATCAACGTATGTATATGACATTGAATAAAACACATGATTAAGGAATAAAATTTTAAATATATATATATATGTGTGTGTACACGTTAAAACAAATTATGTCAATATAAATATATTAATATTTTCTAACCATTTAAAATATTATATATTATTGGATAATTGGAGATTCCGCTTATGGTGGTCCTGATATTCCTGGACTATTAGTGGGAAAGGGAATATAATGTTATAAAATTAATGATATTTTACTAGTTAATAAATTAATTGCTTTTCAGTCCCTAACTAGCATATCTTGCCCAACGAAACCTGGATTTGTCTGGGAAAGTTCTTAATGAATATCTTTGTCCTTGCATTCACAAAAAACATGAATCCTATGAAAGTTGAAGAAATGCTAGTAAATGATGATTTTAAAATTGGCCGTTCTCAACTTTTTATATAACAAACTAGTACGACACTCGTATGGATGACTCGGGCTGCTTTAGCTTGTTTTTTTAATTAAGTAAATAATGTAATACATATTCAATTTATTAAAGTCATTGTCGTTAAAGAATCAAAGTTTTCTTGAATCAATGTTTATACTGTGAGTATATTGTTTACGACAGTGTAAACTATGTTTTTTTTTGTTAACTTATTAAATAAACATTTTTTTATATTAAGAACATAGCCGTAAAATGAAAACCTTTCCATAGGAACAAATACGATGCGAATTTGTATGTTAAAACACAGCATGATACGATGAAAAAGTGAGGTAACAATAGATGGAGTTTAAATTTAGTATATTACAAGCAACAATGAAAAAACAGTCAAAATAAAATTTAGAGTACATAATTTGATTTACTCATCATCAATAGAATTCATGTTAGTAGACGAAGATGAAATTCTCTTCATGATTTAGGTTGTTGTTTTGATAATGGATCATATCAAACTTGTTCACCTAGTTGAAAATAACATTCAATAAATCTAAAAGATAAAAGTGAAACTTAGATAACGTAATATTATGAGTATGAGTTATAATTTACAGAATTGACCATAATATAATTTAAAGTATTTTAAAACATAATAGAATACAATCCTCTAATGAAGAGTGTGATAGAGAAATTAAATTAATATAGATTGTACAATTAAAAAAAAAAGTCTAGGTATAGCTAACCAAATAATCAAACATCACATGTGCTTAATTTTTGTAAATTTTGATTATAATAAGAATTGTAGCATCACTATTAATGAAATAATTAATTATAATATATACATATTCATCACATAATAGACATTATGTTTTACCTTTAAAAATTTCAAATATTTTTAGTCATACATATATAAAATGATCATTTTTATTTTTATAAGTGTGAAATACAAACAATTTAATCCATAAAAAATTTATTGATTTAGTTATTGAATCTGAAAAAAATAAAATATTTTAATTTTATCATATAATTTAATGACAAATTAATCTCTAAATTTTATAAGTTAATGTTAAATTGATCATTTAATATTATTGTTTAATGATAAAATAATCATGCAAAAACTTAATAACAAGATCAAAATGTCACATTTTTTAGATTCAACAACTAAATTGATAATTTTTTAGAAACTAAATTGTTAACATTTCATACTTTCGAAGATCAAAATAGTTATTTAACTGTTTTTTTAAACTATTTTAATGATATTTATTATAATAAATTAATGTATAAATATGAATAAATTTGGATTTAATTATATTTTAAGTTTTTTTAAATTAGAGAGTTTATCTTTTTAATTATTAAATAAAAATTTTACTTTTTACTTTTTAAATTTAAGAAATGTTCTTTTTAATTCTTTTGTCAAAATTTGATGAATTAAAACAATAAAAAAATTATTTGAAAGAAGTGATTAAAAAGAACATTTTTTTAAGTTCATGAAATTAAAAATATACATTTTTATTTTAAAAATTAAAAAAAATACACCTAACGTTTTAAAGATTAAAAACATATTTAAGATTTGACTGAAGGAAAATTTATTTTTCTCAAATGTTATTTGAAAAATATTGCCTTTATAAATACAGGAGAGTGTCATCTTTATTATCTTAGCTGCAAACCTTCAAAATCTTCTATTTTATTTATCTGTTTATTTATTTTACCATGTTCCTCTCTTTTCTTTTGGAGATTTGTGGCGCAATGTTCTCTCATGGGAAGTATAGAAGTTAATATTGATGTTTTAAATCCGTTCTTGTCATTGGAAACTTTTAATCTTTCAATTATTGAAGATTGAACTTTTTATGCATATTCATATAAAATAGAACATGCTTAATTACTATTTTTGTTTCATCATTATTTTTAAATTTTTTATTTTTTTTAAACATTCAATTAAATTCTATTACTTTTAAAATGGTTTTAGTATTTTTTTATGTTAACTTTGTTAAAATTTACTAATAAAATCTAGTTGATGATAATATAGTTTCATAAATGTTAAAAATTACCAATTTTATCTTATTATATTTTTATTTTGTTTAATTTATCTAATTATTATTAAAAGATTCAATTTAGTGTGTTAATTTTAAAATTAAATCAATGATACAATAGTAATGTGAGAGAAATAAGATAATGAAAAAAAAATGATTAAAAAGTAGTGGTGTATCTTTTTAGCAGCGCAATCCAATTTTATATATTGTTTATCATCTTTTTATTATTATTATTATGTTTATATTTTTTAATAATAAAATCTCTTAATATGATTATACTGTTTGTATTTTTTTAGTGTTTAAACTCATATGATGTATATTATTATTTAAAGATATAGAATTATAATATTAACAATTTAAATTATCACTACATTAACAATATAATTTTTTGTGAAGTTATAATTTTTATTGTTTAAAATAAAAAAATAATTATGATGATTATTAATTATCATTATATGTAAATTAAAATTTAAATTAATGTCATTAATTCAATTGGACGAGAGAGGTAATATGGACTCAATTTTAAAAATTAAGGAAAAAAATAAATATTTTAATACAAGTGAGGCAAAATTAAACAAAATAAAAAAATAATGATATGAAAAATGGTAATTTTTAAAGTCTATGGGGTCACGTAATTGTAAATTAGATTGACTCTCTTAGTCAACTTTAATGGAATTGATAGAAGAGAAATATTGAAATCGTTTTAAAAATAGTGAAATTTAATTGAATATTTTAAAAATAATGGAAAGATATTAAACATTTTAAAATAACAGTTGAACGAAAATGGTAATTAAGTGTATACAATATGAACGAAAATGTTAGACGACAACAGAGACGAGGAAAACCAACTCCTTAGTGTGTTGAATGGAAAATTTAAAGAGAATAATTATTTTTTAAAAAGAATTTAAATTTTTTGTAGTTAAATATGTTCTTTAGATGAAAAATTTTAAAAATAATTAAAATTACAATTATTTGTTAAAGTATTTTAAACACTTAAAATTATAAATTTTTAAATTACAACATAAAAATAATAATTTAAAATTATTTATATTTATTTTCTTTCTCTATAATTCTCTATTTTCTTTTTCTTTTTTTATTCTTCCCTTTTCTCTTCTCCTTTCTTTCTCTACTCTTTCCTTCTATTTATTCATTTTTCTTTCTACCCTCTCTTTCTATATCATCCTCTCTCTATCATTTCTTTCTGTGTCATTTTTTCTCTCCTTGTCCTTTCTTTCTATATCTTTCTTTTTTTTTTTATCCTTTTTTTTATATCCTCATTTCTCTCTTATATCTTTTTTCCACTTCTCTTTTTTGTTTTTATTAATATTAACATATTTTTAATATTTATATTTTTAATTATTGAATTATTAAATGTTATCTAATATTTTATTTTAAATTATTAAATATTAAAAATTAGCTAATATTTATTTTAATAAAATTTAATATTAAAATTTTAATTTTTAGATACATATATAAAAGTAAATTTTGCATATAATAAAAATTAAATTATCCTATTTAAATTAAGAATTTAAAATTTAAACTAATTTATCTAAATAAAGTATTTAATAAATAATTTTTTTAATCAAAACATTTTAAATTTTTTGAAATTTTAAAATTTCTCATCCAAACAAAACATTAATTTTTTTTGTAATTTACGATATTAAAACTATTGGTGCAAATCTGTCTTGCTTTTGATATTTGTTAAATGTTGAATCCTACCTTCTAAACATACTAGTTAATAAAATGGATTAGCTTATGACCTTAGTAGTGTGTTTTTTTTTGTCACTATTTTATCTTGAATTTCATAACTTATTTATATATACTAATTAAGAAAACAATTTCTCATACCATGGAAGAAACATCTGCATTATTCAACACTTACAGTGATGAATGTGTTTTAGTTCAATTTTATGGAAAATTTCTCAAGAATTATATGATATATTTTTTAGATGAAAGTTTTTTGGATTTGTCTTACTCCTTCACTTATTATATTGAATATTTTTTCTCTAACAATATCTAGATTGAAACTGAATTTTTTTATTTAAATTTATTTTTGATAAAATATGGATTTAAATTAAAAATCTAATTTATTTAATTGAGTTTGTATTTTAAAATCAATCCATTTAATTATTTTATAATTTTTTGATGATATATTTAAATTAATTAATTGATTTTGTGTAAGATAATTTCTATAAATTATTTAGTAGGTGTGGTTAAATAAGATGACTATGATCTTAAATTATAAGGTGAAGACTGTAGTTAGTTAAATTGATGATAAGACTTTGGTTAGTCAAATTGAGTTAATTAAGTGACCTAATACAAAGGTTGCAAATGCATGAGATTGAAAAAGAGAATTTTGATATTTAAATTAGGTTTGGAAACAGGACTTGTTTAAGTGGAAAATGAATTTAGTTAAAGAATTAGAAAATCTGGTGAGAAAGAAAATGTTGGTGTCATAGAATATGATTAGTGGAGGTGGATTTTAGAGTTATCAACTTGATAGTAAAAAATAGTATGATTGACATAAAGTCTAAAATAAAATAGTCTTTTTGAAAGTGATAAGTTTTGTATGGTGGTTGTTGTAATGTAAAATACTTTCAATGTTAAGTTATAAACGAGAGACATTTTACATGAGATAGATGAGTTGTGAGACAAATGAGTTGTGTGAAGTGTAAGAGAAACTACTCACTAGGGTGTGATGTATTTTTCAAGACATGACAAATATGTGTGCATTGGTCAAGTACGAAATTTGTCTTTCTTATAGATTTGAGTGTTCATTTTACTCAATTTATGAGTTTTTTTGGAAGGTTTAGGTGATATGAACAAGAATAGCTTGCAAGCTATTTGGTTTGTCATTATCTAGACAATGTGAAAAGCTAGGAATAGGAAAATATATGAATAAGAGGGATAATTGTAAAGAGGATTGTTGTTTGTATAAAATTGATATCGTGAAAATGATTAAAAGACGAAAGAAATTATTTATTTATTTTTTATCTTTATAATTTTTTAATCTTGCTGTTTGTTTTGCAAGTGTGACTGATTAGATATTTTTGTTCAAATATTATGAAATTACAACATCACACAACTTTAATGTTTGGAATTGAGGATGTAACTCTTGTAATATAAATTTTGTTTTTTAAACTTGTTATATTTTTTGTAGTCATATGACACATATTGTTGATCATATATTTTTTATGTTTATTTGTTATTATGTTTATGAATTAATGTAGTATATCTTGTATTCTATTATTGTTTTTTAATAAAAAAAAATTATTTTGATGTTAAAAAGAAAATTAAACCAGAATCAATATATTTTTTCTTTTCTTTTATTCTTTTAATTGGTATTCTTATTATTGATATGTGAAAATTATTCTCGAGCCTAATTAATGTTTGTTAAATTGAGCGGTTCTACTTTTTTATTTTCTCCAAGACTTGAAATTTAAATATTGTTTAAGAGCAAAATTCTATATGACCTCAACTAATTGAAATAAGTTTTTATTCCTTTCTTTAGTAGAGCAATCCGTGATGAGATTATTGAGACTTGGGGCGGGGAAATTACAGGTATCTTTTCATAACTCTTCTTTCCCATGTGGACGCCTTGCATTGACTTTCCCATGTCGAGCACTGACAACTTAAACCTCGAAATTATGCTTATTCTCATGGCAAATTCGGGATTGAAGATAAGCATATTCCACGCGTTATTAGTGGAAAACTTACATCACAGTTTGTCTTTTAGAAAAACTTTGGACCAAAACATAGGAAGTGGTTGAAAATCGGAGTATAAGCTTGGAAGATGGATGTACTGACAAACGCGGATGAATCCCCTATTCTTGCTTTTTAGAACATGCTTTAAAGGGAACGTGTTAAGAAATAACCAAAACTTTTATAAAAATATTATTTTCTTTTATGTGAACTAAGGATATTCTCTCACCAATAATATAAAACTAATTACTTTTAAGACAAATATTAGTTAAGTAAAATTTATCTCTTTTAATAAAATCATCTTTATACCATAATAAAAAAATCAAATTACTAACAATAGTTTTAAAAAATCTAATTATTGATTGTAAAAATGTATAAACTTACATTTAAAAGGAGGATGCTACTCTTGGAAACATATCTTTAGAAAACTTTAGTTAAGTTGCAGACGCTGCTGTGTCTAAGTTCAGTTTATCTTTAGAGTTTTTTATTTGAGTTTTTTTAAAAAAATATTTTTATAAATTAGAGTATTTTTTATTTGAGTTTTTTTTAAAAAAATTAATCTTTTATTTTTTTTATTTTAATCTCTAAGTGAGGATTAAAATAATTTTTTTAAAGACTAAAACAAGCAAAAAATTTTAAACAACTAAAATAAAAAAACACCTGTTACAACAAAAGATTATTTAAGCTAACTTTTTTATTTTGTTTCAGATTTCATTTTTCTTCCCCTAAAAGCGGATGTAGCCTTCAATCGTGGTTTTTAATTACATGTTATCAGTGGATAGTTTTCCCCGTTGTTATTACCAAAAAAACATAACAAAACAAAAACGAAGGTGCAGGCTAAGAACTTCTTTTTGGTATCCAAAGTGTTTAAGTTTGTTGCTGAACGTAAAAAACTCTTTCAAAAGAATGGACCTCAAAATGAATTAAGAAAATGTGATTTACGATAAGTTTATTCAAAAATATTTTTAGGAAAAAAATAAAATAAATTTAAAAATAATTAGAAAAATTATATAAAAAAATTTAAAAATTAATTTTAACTTATAAAAAAAATTATTTATTTATCTTCTAAAATGCTTCTAGATAAGTTTATATAAACATACTCTTAATTGCTATTACTTGGCTTTTACTTCCTCTGATTTTAATATTTATAACTAATATTTTAAAAGTTAAATTGAATATATCTATAACCCGTTGAGGCCTCCTTGTAATTGAAAAAAAAAATTAAAAATATTTACTAGAATATAAAATAACTTTGAAACGTGATTTAATTTATTAAACTTGTAAGTAATATTTAAAGAGAACAAAGATTTGGAAGATTTTGACAGCCTTGATCAAACATCTAATCGAGACAACGATACTGGGAAGATTGACAAGGAGGTTAAACCAAAAATCAAAATTCAAATCTAATTCCCATTCTAAATCTGAATTTGAGAAATTTGTTGATGGTGAATTAGACGATTCGCATGCAAGGAAGAAGAGAAGGAAAATGATCCTCGACGAAGAAAGAATAGGAGAAGGGAAAAAAAATCTAAATGTCAGCTGCTGAAAATATTTTCCAACGACAAAGAAGTGGTCGAAGTTGGTAGAAGAGGATCGGAGATTCAGTGTAAACTAGCCAATAATAACAAATTAATCTAACAAATATTACATGTTGTTCATCATAGGATGATAATAATAATAATAATACACCAAAAAATATGATGACACTAATAACTCAAAGGAATAAGGTGTTGTATAAGTGCTTTTTTATTTTTATGTTTGAGCCTTCCAATTTTTTAGTCGAACATAGTGGTGTATGTGGATGTAAATACGTCCAAGAAATTTACAAAAATTAGGACCACTTCTATCAACAGCTTACGTACAAGATATCTACTTGATATCTTGTAAAAAGGCATTGCCAAAGATCATTAATCAATGTATTTACCGAATCAAAGAAAGAAGAAACATTGTCTCACTTTAAGGAAGTGAGCAAACATATGAATACAAGATCAAAATTACGAAGTGAAAGATTGAGGAAGAACTTTATATGGGTTGAGAATGTGATTAGGGTCCAGCAAATTCTTGATTGAAGCCATCAGTTGCACCTGTCCAATTTGATAATAGTTTAGACATTCAATTCACAAGTTTGCATTCTCAAATGGAGAACTGCAACTTAAGTCAGTAATATACATACAGTTTCACGTGACTTGCTGTAGAAAATCTCGTTGGCTTTCATTAGTCCCAGACCATGCTCCGCGCTAATACTACCATGATGCTTAGATGTCCATTCATATACAAAAGGTTCAATTTGCGACAAAATCTGCAAAGTTTAATACTCATGATGTTATCAAAAGAATAATAATTTCATAACCAAACAGTTTTCTTGAGTTTGCTTGAGTTACCTTGTCATCATAATGAGGAGTAGAAATATTTAAGTGCAAGTTACCATCTCCAAGGTGACCATATCCAATTACATTAGCTGTATTACCTACAATTCAAAGATAAATAAACAAATAAAATACAAAATCATGCACGAGCGATTGTAATACAACATATAACACATATTTCACAAAAGCCTCAAGTATGCATAGACTTTCTAGGACACATTTAAAGGAATTGGGCTTTACACTTACCACGTCTATTACGTCTGCTAATTTCCCATCTGAACTATACTACAAACTTAGGGAAACAAAAATATAACAACTAAATGGCAACGTTAGCCTGTTCCTTACCTAGCCTAGAGCGCATTTCTTCAACAAGATTGTACATGTGTTCAAGAGGTATAGATAAATCATACTTGTAAAAAGCTCCTGCTCTCATCAATGCCTCTGACACACCCTGAAATCATTAGCTAACATCTAATACAATCAAATTATTCAATAGTATTTTCATAGAAAAACAACTAAAAAATTTCATATTAAACTAAAATTTTAATTACTGACGACAAATCATTGCTGAACAATAAAAAGAAGAATAGCTCCTTTGGGAGGGGGGATCATCCTTGTCAAATAAATTCCTTATGAAAATAAGAAAATGAATCTAGTTTCTACAGCACAATAACTGTGATTCTGCCACTCAATATGTTCAAACATTTAGTTGTTTTATCCATGTCAATAAGGGTCTACACTAAAAAAAGTCCACGAGAGTCAAATGACAACAGCTGAAATCAAAATAAATATGATCAACTTAGCTCATAAAAATGAAAAATAAGAATATGAGCAATTTAGCAGGAAGTTCATACCAACTAAAGAGTAAAAGTACGTAACAACATAGAAAATTTGAATTGAACTCTTCTCTAGGGCAATAGGATAATAAGCACAAGTAGATAACGATAACTTTGATATGACATTAGTAAAAAAATTATAAGGAGTATGTATAGCTGACTTAACTAGGTTAAACTTGTTCATTTTTAAATAAATGAAGTATGAACTCAAAAGAGGCAAAAATACTAACTACAAAATTTAGAAAACCAGCTAATAGATATGAGATCACTAATATGACAAGTGAAAAGCAAAGCATGGCAGGGATATATGCTTAATCATGGAGTGAAAAATGTCAACCTCACGTAGAAGCCAAAATGATGATGCTTGGTTGATGTCTTGTGCAAGAACACCATCAGATATCCATTCATTCTCCATGGATCCAAGTAGAAATGCTTCAAGCTTTTGTCTGGAGATATCAAAACAAAATGTGACATCATATGTGAAGGGACTGAATTACATGTTCAAAATTAATAACTAGAAAAAGGAAATTAAGTTAAAGAATGTATTCAGGCAAATTTTAAGGTTTATACTTCATTGCATAGAATATTTCATATTGATCAAACTCAGATGCTGTAAGTAAAATAATGGGGGATGGGACATCTGTAAGTAAACCCATGACGAGAAAGATCAGGACTAGGACCCAATTCAAGATTTAGGTGGACCTATGACTAAATATAAACTTAGAAAGGTCCAGGAGACATTGCAGCACAAGGTGACTTGTCTACCAGAGGTCCAACTGTCAAAAGTTCAACACATGAATTTGCTCAGAGCTAGGATTTGAACCCAAGACCATAAGCTTAGTATGTCCTCACTTAACCATTGGAGCAAATTAGCTTTGTATGTGATATTAGGATTTTAATTTTCTTTTATTTACTTTCAAATGAGGCAAACCCATAAACTAAATTTTTATTAAACCTTTTTGGAATTTAGAATGGAGGGGATTATGATTGATTGATATTCATTGTGAGTTTTAGCTTTGTTAAGGTTCTTCCTTGCATCTTTTGATCTTATCAAGAATTTTCTAATTCTTGTGACGATCCTCCTTAAGACTTATCAAACAATTTTGTTTGTGGTGTCTTCCTTTTCAAGTTTTCTTATTTTTATTTTCAAAAATCCCAATTTCTATTGATTCCAAACCCTAACCCTTAAATTCCCAATTTCGTTCTTGTTGGAAATTTATTAGACCTTACAATTCATTCTCCTACCCAACCCCTTAAAAAATTTAAGTAGCTAGTGCAAATTTTTAATGCCACCAAAAGCCTGACATGAGAAGGAACAAAATTCAGTATTAAACAAATCCATTAATGTACCAAAATTCACTAAACTCTGATGAGGATTGCTAAATTACAATTTAAATGGAGGTATACAATTGATCAAAAGTCAGAATAGTGGATGTCAAAGTAATTTGCTATGCTAAAATGACAAACTCCATCTATCTAAAATGAAAGGACTTTATTCACACACAAAAAATAAAAATGCAAGGAGTTGTTACTTGTCAGAAGATTCATCGCTGCCTGTTGTCTCAATCAAAACATAAAAGTTATGCAATGACGGTAATGGATTCCGTGCCCCTTCCAGGTGATTTAAAACCTGTCAGAAATCCAATCAAATCAGGATGACTATGGCCCAACCATGGGAAAAGAAAGTAAAGTCATAATCTCTCAGTAGTAGGACCTAGGTTTTTATAGGAGTAATAGGTCTCAATCCAAAACAAACAAATAAATCTAAACTAAGAGACCTGTTATGATTGATGAGAATTTTAAATATTGCAATGATAAGACATTACTTAGTAATTCATGTAAAGTTCATAATACATGACAACAAACAGAATAGTTTGTAGGCCCTTTTTGGAAACCATAGATCAAAGTCAAGACTCGAGCTCCCAAAGCATGTTATTATGCCTATATCATAATTGGACAGAAATTCTTAATATGCTTTTTCATTAGTGTTTTATGGAATGTACTTTACCTTTCGTTGACTTCAAATATTTGGGATATACATAAGATTTTACCAATGAAATAAATCCAAGTGGAAAAAGGAAACACAAGCATGAATTTGTAAGTAGTGAATAGGTAATCTTTAACTGTTTTAGAAGTTAAATCCAATCAAAATAGGCGCAAGTACTAAAACTCTAATCAAAATGCAATTTCATCAGCAAGACCCACTACTAGTTTTATCTATGATCTCCGTGTTTCCATCTTTACCTACTCAGTATACAATCACTACAACAGATGCAATTTTAAATTTTGTAAATTGTCTACATCATGTGATAATTATTATTCTGTTTGTTACTCCTGTGCCTAACATCTCATTTTCACCTCAGCATTAGTGCTACTCTTTTTTCTGTATAACACATTAATTCAGACTACAAAAGACACAAACACATGTACATGGACAGTCTGCAGCTGTAGCCTCATCAATTTTTAAGATGCACAATTGCTAAACTATCATTTGCAGTCTTGGACAAGGATAGTTAGCAATACCAAGCATAAAGTTAAACCAAACATAAAGTTAGATTAAGTTTTAGAATACAAGTTTAGCAATCAAGACAACTTTAATGCATTTATAAGTACCAATCACTTTAATTTCATCACAAAGTATCACTTGTGGTTACCAAATTCATAGACTGGCCATCTAGAAATTCAAATGCAGATAAAATCTCCCCAAGTTTCCTTTTTGCCTCCTGTAGCAATTTCTGATAAGAGTACAGAAACAAAAATAATCTGATAAGATGAATGCCTGTTTCATTCTGAAAACAAAAGGGGTAAACATATTGGCAAAAACTTTTCTAGTAAAATTGACTATGAACTGTAAGTGACTACACTGCACAAGAAAACAAGACCATACAAATTTCAGATAATTTTTACTTTTTTAGCAGTATAAATTGTGAAAAATTGATAAACCAGCACAAAAAGAGTACATTATGTAAGAATTTCACCTAATTCGTGACAGAAAGTTCCCATGTAGTTTAATATATTGTCATTACAGACCTAGTTTCACCTTACTTATTCAGAGCTACCAGCGGTAAGATGATGATAAGAAAATTAAAATGAATTTGAAAGACAATGGGGTGTTTTGTAAAAGGTTTTCTGTTATCATTTCATGTTTTCAAATGTATAGGAAATGGCAAAACTAACAAAATTTGATTGTCACCATTTCCTGGACAAATCATTGAAAACAAATATAGTGAAAACAAAAAGGTATTTTTGTAATTATTTGCAAAAAAACATAAAATGGAAAATGAGAACATTTTCTCTAACCAAATAGGCACTAGGATCCTCATTAATGAAAAAGGAAGAAAAAAAACAGAAAAGAAAAAGGAAAACATATAATGCTTCCCAATCACTTTATAATATTATCAAAATCATATAAAGGGAAACCAATTTAGGTAACCCATAGAAGTGACTAAAGCAATCGATGCAGCACCAGAATAAAACAATAATTAGTTTAAGAAATTCACTAAGCAAAATATATTTGAAAATAGGCACATTGATCGTACCTGGCAGCTGCTATAATCTCTACAAGCAAGAAAAGCCACATTTACTGAAGACAACTTTGGTGGGGTAAGTATTGAAACCTTAGTAACAATTCCCAAGGAACCTTCACTTCCTACATCATTGGTAAGTTAATTTACAATCAGGTTATCTACTTGTTTCCAGGCTTGAATTGTTGTTCATTACATACCTATAAATAGATGTTTCAAATCATAGCCAGTATTGTCTTTGCGCAATGTCTTAAGCATGTCAAGTACAGTACCATTTGCTAGAACAGCTTCTACACCTGCCAGTCAATGAAAAGCTTGTTTCAGAATAAATTTAGTATAATTGAAAGAAAAATAGATTGAAGATGCCACCAAGTATGCAATATATCGAGCAATTCTTGTGCTTTGATCTGAAGATGGTTCCACCTTTCAACTGGGCACTCTAGGTTTAGCAAAGAAATATTTTATTTCTCAATGAATTCAGAATAATGGTACAATCAGTATTTAAGCAGAGTATATCTGCTACAAATAAGGAAAATAAATCTCTTATAAACAGGAAACAAATCTCCCCATAAACAGGACATAAATCTCCTATAAATAAAGAGGAAAAAAAAAAGAAGAGAAAACACAATAAACAAGATAAAACTTTCGTAAAAAATATCTGATCTGATTTGATTTAGATTTATTTCCCCAAACTCAACTTTAAAAATCTGGACAGATTCATCTACTAGATTTGACAGACTCCATTCAACATTACAAATGACTAAATGAATTGATGACATAGAAAAACAAGTAAAAGTAAGCCTGTTTGAATCATTGAGTTTAATGGGTTAAAAGTATTTTCTTACCAAGTACACTCCCATGAAGCGATCCATAGCGAACAAGACGCAAACCACCAGCATTAGTTGAAACATTTCCACCAATCTGGCAACTCCCTTTTGCACCTAAGTCTAGTGGCATAATAAATCTGAATGAAAAGTGTACACAATTTAAATACAGAAAGCATAATGAAATTTATGAGATATATAACTTAAATGGACAAAGAAAGGGCAACTGATCATCTAAAATTTTCAAGACATAAGTAATGACACTACGGTTGCACCAGCACGACTCAGAACTTCAAGAAGAGAACAAATCAAAGAGAAAACTTTTTTTAATATTAATATAAGTCTGTTAAGCAAAGAACCAAAAAATATGGAAGAAAAGTTTGGTACTATTGTTAGTTCTTCTTTCAAAAGTAGCCTGCATAAAATTACCCAAATTTAAAAAATAAAAATAAAATTACAGTTCTATGAAATTGATCCAGATTACAATAACTTCATAAAGTGAAAAGGATTACCCTTCATTGTCCAGGTATGACATTATATTTTCCAATATGCACCCAGCTTCACATACCAATATCCCACTAACCTAAAAAAGACATTGGCAGAAACTTCAGAGTTAAGTATACAAACCTGTCATTTTAATGTTTGAATTGACAGTAATTCCACGGAGATAATTAATGAAAATTTTATGCAAATGGGTGTTGAAAAGTGACTGGCAGAATTAGATGTTGTTTGTTATTGAGAGGAGAAACTAATGCATTGAGATGTAACACGTTTGGGTGTTTGTGAATGATGATTCACATAGTTTTGCTTAATTTTTATGCAGAAGCTACAAGCTCTATCTGCAGCATGCTGATTATAAAGCTTTCAGAATGCAAAATAAGCTAATCCAATATCCAAACACTTTTTTTCAAAGAACAAAAGGCTAAAAGATAGGAAAGCATTAATCTATTAATACATTTATAAAAGAAAGATGTAATGATTTTATTTTTTATGGAGCAAGTGCAGCACAGTGCTCAACAAAAAGTATACTAAGTTCTCAAATAATTGACAAAAATTCTATACAAAACTAGAGAGACCAAGATAAACACACAGAGGAAGGAGGTGGGTCGTAAGTCATGACAAACATGCCTTGCAAGCAGTAAATGGTCTACCTTGTCGAAAGATATGATCTTATTCATAGAACTAAGACTGACAATCACCTGCATCAACAGATTATAAGAAAGCTGTTAATAATCACGTAATAACAAGTTTGTTTTCTAATATATTAAAGGTTGAACCCTTTTCACGCAAGAGAAAAAATCAAAAGGGTATACTTCATCAAAGACAGGCACACTTCCTCCAACAAGACCAGTGTTTCCACCTTGGGGAACAACAGCCAAGTTTCTGGAGTTACAATATTTAAGAATTTCAGAAACCTGCAAAAGGAAACACTCGGAAAATTTCAATTAAACAAAGAAAGCACAGAATAAAGCCAATTTCCAAAGGCTCCACTGAACCAAGGTCCTAAACGGCACTTTCTCATTCTATTCAACAGAGGCAAATTAAATAATTATATAAAACAATAAAAAAAACCTGGTCAGTGGTCCTAGGTTGTAACAGGAGCTTACTGGAGCCTTTGTATTTATGCATCCAATCAGTGTTTGAAGTGACGAGCTTATTCTCATCTTGAACAACATTTTTTGTACCTAATACACCCTCGAAGTATCGAACATCATCATCATTCAACTTTGAGAATCTGGGGTTCCTTTGAACTAACCCGGCCATAGAACCATAACGTTTGTGCGGACTTCCAACGCCCCCTTGTTTGGTTTCCGCAAAATTTCTCGAAGGGTTGAAAAAGGACAGAACTTGATGATCTCCGCGAACGATATCGCGCTGTAACAGCTTGCATTTTTCTTCAAAACCTACCCCGGATGTAAACCGAGAACACGACGTTGAAGGAGGGAGAAGAGGTGGGTTTTGCCGGCGATTGAAGAAGGGGTTGAAGGAGCGTACGAGGAACCCAAGTTTGGCTTTGCTATTATGATTGGCCATTGTTTCAAGTTCAGGTAAATAGCTTGCGATGATCGATGACACTTAAATTGCACAAAGTCAAGCTGATTACGTTACGTGCTTTGGGATAGGAATGAAGCCGATGGAGAGTGGAGATTATGTAAACTACAGGTTCAGTTGTTCTGACACACTACAATATATGACATGTGACAGAATACATCGACGGCTGTTATAAATATGGTCTACCGTTGATAAGTATTTTTTAACTGGGTATAATAAAAGGTTTTATTTTTTTTACATGTCATTTGTTGTATTTTGGGAATAAGAAAATGACGTTAACACCCTTACTAAGATGAATTCTGGGCCAGTAGGGGCAGATTTGTGTGATCTTGAAGTAGAACAAGCAATATACGCAAAATTCTTCTCTGAACTGAAGATTGATGCGGGGTATTTGGCGTTACAGAGTTGTAATTTCAGTTGGTTGTTGTGATTTTAATAAAAACACCCCAATCAAAATTAATTAGCTTAATTGGTTGAATTAGAGTTTGTGATTTCAATCTGGCTTGCTTGGATTTGTGACTTGTCCTGTGTTATGGCAGACGCACAAGCATGACGAAGAACAATTAACGGATGGAGTTCAGAGAAAAGATGCTAAGGGACTCGATGGAGAACAATGTGCAAAAAGGGTCAAATTGGACAATTTTTAAAATAATTTTAATTGTAAAAATAACACAGTAGGTTACAAGTAAATAATCTTTATCTTTCAATATTATATTAATAAGTCCAATGACTATTTGTTCATCATAAATTACATGACTGAGTGATTGATTCACTTTGGTCATAGTCTCGTTCTGAATTCTGAACAATTGATAAAATATAAAGTTTGAATCCTTTGCTGTCTCTGTCGCATGATTTTCTCTACAGCAAAAAAATTGGCCATTGATTACACATTCTTTCTTTATTAAAACTATTACTACAACAATTAATTCATGATCATAGATTTTGTAGTGTGTGGATGCAGAGAAATTTTACTTAGAGGATCCAAATACTAAAATATATGAGTAAACTCTATTTTAAATAGTGTTAATACATTATCTCTAACATTAGATGAATTTTAAATAAGTATATAAGTATAATTTAAATGATAATATTAATTCATATTTAAATATTAAAATAATAATAAATAATTAAATTTAGATATTTAAACAAAATAATTATAAATTTAAAGATTTGTTTAATTTTTAAAAAAAATTAGATTAATCTAACAGTTATATATCTTGGGGAACTAAAATAGTAATCATCTTATTTTATAGGTTAAAAACAGGTTAAATTGAGTTGTCTTAAGTTATTTGACATTCCAAACATCTCTAATGCATATATTATTTATTGTATAATTTTTATCTAAAACCTCAAATATTTTCTATTAATAAAAAAATATT
>JAMLFT010004004.1:0-20624 GCA_026544285.1 Pachyrhizus erosus | reverse complement strand
ATGTCTATAAATAATATTTTATTGTAATTTTTTTATGTAGATGTTATATTTTAAAAAATAAATAAATATTTAATGATTTACTTATATTATTTAATATTTGAAAAGAAAATATTATTTCAATAATTTTGTATATAGTTGTAATAAAAATTAAAGTATTTATTTTTTGTTTTAAGTTTGATTATAATTTATATTTTTAATATATTATATTTTATCTCTCAAAATTTAAAATAAGACTCTCCCAAACATAAAATATTTCAAAATCATATTGAATTTAGTACAAATGGATGCCATTCTAATATTTACTAAGTTAAATATTTTTTTTTAAATTTTATTATTTTCATAATTCACTTCATTTTATTTTCAATATTTTTATAGGATTCTAAATTGATAAATTTCATAAAAAACTAGTTTTAATAGAATAATATGTAAATTTTTAGTTAAAATTAAATTTTTTATGTAGTTTAATCTGTTTATATTTTTTTTATTTGAAAAAATAACATTGTAAAATTTAAATTTATGATTATATTAAAAATAAGAAATTTTAATTATTTTTTATTTGTCAATAAAATTTTATTAAAAACATTAATTAATTTTAATTTTTTTTAACAACATAAGAAGTTAAGAAAAATGTTAACAATTTTTTTGTATATTTACAAAAAAAAAAATCACTGACTTTTCAACTCGTCTATATATTGTACGGATCTATGCACTTGTATAATAATAAATATAAGATTACCGATAAATTAATATTAATAAATATAATTAATAAATATATATTAGTTTATAATAATGTTTTTTTAGTACGTATTTATTAATATCCAACAAATACATACTGATTGATATTTATTAATTATAGTTTTTTAAGGAACCAAGTATACTTCACTTATTAAATATTTAATAAAAAATCGTCAAATAGACTTAAACAATATAATTTCAACACTGGAAAAATTAAATTTATTCAGTTAAAAACTAAATTGTATAATTAAAGAACTAAATTCACGTAGCTGAAACCTATATATTAAAATCGCACAATTTTGATTACATTCCAGCTGTACATAATTGATACTTTCGCAAATTTTTGGCTTGAGTTAGATAAAGATTTTCAAGAGTTTTGCTTAGAATTGGCCTTTAACTTTTTTTATTAAAAAAACTTTAAATATTTATTTTCATAAAATATTCTAAATAAATAAATAAAAAATACAATTTATAAAAAGAGATAAATGATATATTAATTATTAGAAAGTTACTTAATATGTTTTATGAAATTCAATTAATTATTTTTCTTAATACTTATAGAACATTTTAAAGAGAATAATATTTTTGTTGACGGAAGACAAACAAATTATTTCTTTATTCATATGTATATCATATAAATATAAATTTTAAAAAAGAATCATATTACTTATTAAGTTAATGAATTATATGTATAAAATAACTATAAAAATTATGAGAGAAAAAATAGTTTTTTTATTTTAAAAATTAAAAAATAAGATCCTTATATTAAGAGATTAAAATAACAATTAAATTAATCAAATCTGTAAAACATTAAATATTTATTTTCATAAAATATCCTTAATAAATGAATAAAAAATACAATTAATAAAGAGAGAGAAATGATATATTAATTATTAGAAAGTTACTTAATATGTTCAGTGAAATTCAATGAATTATTTTTCTTAATACTTATAGAAAACTTTAAAGAGAATAATATTTTTGTTGACGAAAAAACAAAAAATTTATTTCTTTACTCATCTGTATATCGCATAAATATAAATTAAAAAGAGAATCATGTTACTTATTAAGTTAATAAATTATATTTATGAAACAACTAAAAAAATTATGAGAGAAAAAATAGTTTTTTATTTTAAAAATTAAAAAATAAGATCCTTATATTAAGAGATTAAAATAACAATTAAATTAATCAAATCTGTAAAACATTAAATATTTATTTTCATAAAATATCCTTAATAAATGAATAAAAAATACAATTAATAAAGAGAGAGAAATGATATATTAATTATTAGAAAGTTACTTAATATGTTTTATGAAATTGAATTAATTATGTTTCTTAATACTTATAGAAAACTTTAAAGAGAATAATATTTATGTGGACGGAAGAAATTTTTTTTATTTCTTTACTCATCTGTATATGACATAAATATGAATTAAAAAAAAAAGAAACAAATCATATAATAAAATAATAATAAGTACAACGGAAATATTTTACATGAGATGCATTTTTTCATTTGTCCTAAGAATTACTGAAAAAGTTGACCTTGGTTGGTACTGGAATTCAGGTTCCCGCGCGTGCGGCTATTTTAAAACCCATCCCTTTCGCACGCTTTTTTTTTCCCGCATTCACCTTCTCTTCTCCGCGTCATTTCCTCTCTGTCACCTCATTTCCATTACCATGGCTAAAAGCAGAGCCTCCGAGGCGCAAAACGACACCGTCTCGCTGCCTCCATCCCATTCCCAACGCAAGAAGGCCAAGCGCTCCTCCCCTAACCCCGTCGCCTGCTTCGTTGGAAAGCCCATTCCACCCACCGAGGCCCGCGCCAAATGGCCCAACCGATACCCCTCTGAGGTCTTCTTCTTCTTCTTCTCAACCCTCTTCCCTTCAAAACCAATTTTTCTTAATCTCATTTTTTTTTTCTTGTATATGAATAATAGGGGGAAAAGAAGAAGCAGTCAGCTGGAAGCTCAAAACAGTGAGTCTTCTTTATTTTATATTTGCTGATTTCACTTTTTCGCAAGCTTCTACTATAATCCTGTATTTATGTATTATCGTTTGTGACTTTGTAGGGCTACTAGCGAAAACGCTCAAGTTATGCGGGTATTGTGTCATTACCGTCAAGCCAAAGTAGATGAGGTTGTGTATAACCTCTATGATGATGCTTATGTCAAGGTATTGGAACTTTGCTTTGGAGATGGATGCTGTAATTTGGTTAAAGCAGAAAAAAATAAAATAACATTCTCGTTGAATTATTTCAGGCGGAAGATGGTGAACCTGATTATATTGCACGGATTGTTGAGATGTTTGAAACGGTAGATCACAAACGATATTTTATGGCTCAGTGGTTCTACAGGGCTGAGGATACTGTGAGTCTCACCTTTACACTATTACTTTTTATTTTAATTCTTCGTATCTTTTAACTGGTTTTTGGCTTATTCATTTTGGGATTTTCAATGAGTGCAGGTGATCAAAATTCACCGTGATCTTGTCGACAAGAAACGGGTGTTTATATCTGATGTAAAAGATGAAAATCCGCTCGACTGTATTGTTTCAAAACTTAAAATTGTTAAGAGAAACCCAAATGTAAGTGCCTCATAGTCACCTTGTATTGTGCAAATGCCCGATAATTTATCAATTTCTTTTAGGATTATTTAAGCCTTTTTGGGATCCTTTTATATGAGTTCTGTCTACTTATTTTAATAAATTTCTTTTTGTGCCTCCTAGTCAAGCGTGTGAATGTGTTATTATCTGATATTAGTTTATTGATAGTTAATTGTACTGTTTACCAAAACATTTTCTATAACTTTTTAGTGTGGTTTAAGTGTTTGAAAATTGCATTCTACAGGTAAATTTGACTAGAAAGAAGGGAAAACTCCCTTCATGTGATTACTATTACGACATGAAGTACACTGTGCCGTACCTTACATTTTCCAACGTCATCAATGGTAAGAATGATATGATGTTTTTTATGAAATGAAATTGCTACATGACTCATGGTCTCTGTTGTTTTTGCACTACACTTTACTGAATTTTTCCATTTGATGTGGTTTCCTCTGATAATATAGAAACAGGTAAAACCGAGAGCGAAGCATCTTCCACAATTTCCAGTGCATCTGGATCTAACGGTTGCGTTAATTGTGATAATTTAGCTAACGGAAGGACTATTCAAAATAACAGCTCCGATATGTCGGAGTGGGCTTTATTAGATTTGTATTCTGGTTGTGGAGCCATGTCCACGGGACTTTGTATGGGCGCATCCTTAGCTGGAATAAAACTTGTCACAGTATGTAGAGGTGTTCTTTTGAGCAATTTGGTTTATTTTAGCTGTTTTTTCAGGCAATTTATAATGATTTTTTATTTGATTTGAAAGAGGTGGGCTGTGGACATGAATTCACATGCATGCAAAAGTTTGAAGCTAAACCACCCTGAAACTCAAGTAAGGTTTTGTTAACATGTTGTGATTGATACTTGTTATTGTCTTTTAAGTCTTGTACTGATATTGCTTCCCTAAAATAACAATCAGGTTAGAAATGAGCCGGCTGAGGACTTCTTAAACTTAATAAAAGCTTGGGCCAAACTTTGTAAAGAGTTTGCGTTATTAGGATCAGAACGGTCAGATTCTGGTTCAGACATGGATGAAGATGAGAATGAAGCTGATGCGAAAAAAGAAGAGTCAGGAAATCAATCTGACTCTGAAGATTTTGAAGTAGAAAAATTGCTTGCTGTGTGCTATGGTGATCCAAACAACATAAAAAAACCAGGACTATATTTTAAAGTATGTTTCTTTCAAGCTAGCGCAATACATTAATTGGTTTGCATATTTAGTTTAATGTTGCTAATGTTATTAGGATTGACTAATTCACGTGACAGTTCTTTGCTCGCCCTAAGTTATTCTTTAAAATTTAATAGGGGTCTAATTTTTGGGGATAAAATGCTTGTATGAATGGGTATCAATTTAGGTTACAACACGGCACGCACGTACAATCCAATGCAATCATTGTAAAATTTATGGCTTTGGTTTTTCTCCATATCTTGAAGGGTAGTTATTTGGTGATTTAAATTATTAATTTCAAAGGCACGCAAGGAGGATTATGTCTGTATTAATGTAGATAGCAGTTCTTAAAATGGTGCAACATGTGCTGCTTAGATACGACTATAATTATTGTATTTGATGTGATAAGATATGTAGATAACTATTTTTACAAATCTAGGACATGGATATGACGAAATGTTTTAAAGAAAATAAAATGTAGTCTGATGTTAATGTTACAAACGCTCAATAACTTTGTGCCATTTTTAAAATCATAATTAACGAAATACAATTAATTGCAATTTGCAATAACTATTCTACCAATTAAGTTCATGAAATGCTTGAACCTTTGTATTTTAACTGGTTTCCTCATCTTATGTGCTGAGGTACCATGAACATCTTTAGTAGTAAACTAAAAAGAAAATGTTTGTCAAAAAGGGCAGATTTAGGTTTTGTCAGCACGTCCCAATTTAATCGGATTTTATTTTATTGGATTTGCAAGTGTTAATTTAGCCCCTTTTATTTTTTCTCCTGTGCTACGAAGTTTCAGTTAATGATCAATCGTTCTGATTTCTGCTGTTAAATCACTCAGGTGCGTTGGTTGGGTTATGATTCCAGTTACGACACGTGGGAGCCTATAGATGGAATGAGGTAAACCCCATGTCATCAAAATTATTATTCTCCTTAAATTTGCTTTGTGTAATTTTTATTTGTTACGTAACAGTTTACGTCAAATCTCGGCAAAATTCTGACTTCGATTATGTTTGTGCCAGCGATTGCAAGGAAGCTTTGAAAGATTTTGTGACAAAAGGATACAAGAAAAAGTTATTGCCTCTTCCTGTGAGTCTCTCCATTCTTGAATAAACTTTTATTCTTGGCTTACACACTAGTACTTGGTTCACTTATAACTTGTCAATTGATTTTTTAAGACTTCTTAACTCTTGTGTAGGGTGATGCTAATTTTATTTGCGGAGGACCCCCATGTCAAGGAGTAAGTGGTTTCAACCGCTTCAGGAATAAAGAAGCTCCATTAGATGATACAAAAAATAAACAGTTGATTGTTTACATGGATATTATTGATTTTCTGAAGCCAAAATATGTTCTCATGGAGAATGTAGTTGATATTTTGAAATTTTCTGGTGGTTATCTGGGGCGTTATGCTATAGGCCGCCTTGTAGCTATGAATTATCAAGCAAGAATGGGCATGATGGCAGCGGGGTCTTATGGCCTTCCACAATTTCGCATGCGTGTTTTCCTTTGGGGAGCTCGTCCTACTGAGGTAAGATTATTGCATATGCTCGTAGATTCTTTTCTTTTGGTGAGATAACATTCATGCTGTAAATTGTAAGAAAAATAACTTAACTATTTCTTTTTTCTATTGTTGGATAGAAATTGCCTCCATATCCGTTACCAACGCATGAGGTGGTGTCGAGAGGTTTCGTACCCACTGAGTTTGAAGTAAGGAATAATATATTCAGACATGTTGCCTCTATTGTCTTTGATTTTAATAAACGGGGTCTCATAGTTTTCACAATGCAGGATATTGTAGTAGCTTATGATAAAAAAGAAACCTGTCAGCTGGCTGACGCTCTTTTACTTCAGGATGCAATATCAGATCTTCCACCTGTATGTTTATATTGCTCTGAAGTACAGTTGTTTATTAAGTTGGTTTTGATATGAAATGTTGATTTTGATCCCATTTCTTGCCTTCTTTGTCCCCATTAACTAGGTTACAAATGATGAGAACCAGGATGAAAGGGGCTATGGAACTGTCGCTCGTACCGAGTTTCAAAAATATATTAGATTGAAGAAAAACGGTTCGCTTTTATATTTGCTTGTGCGTTTTAAAGCATGCTTATGTTGTTTATATACGTTGTTTGCCTTCATCTGCGTGCGACACTGGATATCTTAGAACTTCTTTAAGACATGGTTGATAGTTTGTCGTGCTCTACGTTTCTTTTGCTCTGTCTAGAGTTGTGTTGTAGTGGTTGACTGTAGTTTAATGGAGTAGTAATATTAGTCACATCTCTATCTTCCCATGCATCAAGCGCATAATACTACCGTACAACATGGATATTGACATTTTACGTTCTGTTTTGAAGAGATTGTGGGTAACATGGCTACTACTCAAAGCGCATCACGTAGAAAACTGTATGATCATCTGCCTCTACAATTGAACAAAGATGATTATGACAGAGTTTGCCAGATTCCTCAGAAGAAGGTTACATAACTTGACCTTATGTGCTGTCAGAAAATTTATTTTACTCCATCCTAAATTTTGATGGTGCTTGCTTACTTTTCTAGGGTGCAAACTTCAGAGATCTAACTGGAGTACTTGTGAATCATAACAAAGCTGAATGGGATCCATCCGTTGAAAGAGTGATGCTAGACTCTGGGAAGCCTTTGGTACTAGTCTTTTGTCACCTTTTCTTAGGATCATTATTTTGACAAGTCCTTTGTCGAGTGTCATCATTTATCTCTAATTTCTAATGGTCATGCATAGGTTCCTGATTATGCCATGACATTTGTTCGCGGGACCTCTACTAAGTAAGTATATGCATATCACGTGATATCTGTTATGTTTTTGCTTGTCTCTTATCAAAATTCCTAATGTAACTTACTGGGGGTAAAACACAGGCCATTTGGTCGTTTGTGGTGGGATGAAATTGTGCCAACAGTGGTGACAAGGGCCGAACCTCACAACCAGGTTTTTTTTTTTCGCTTTGTACATTATTTGGTTTGATTTGGTAAAGAAATGCCACTTATGCAAACATCTCAGTGCAAACTCTTCTAATTAATGATGTTGTATTTCAAGTAATGTTATCTACAAAATGATTTTCATGTATACATTTTTCAGTTAAACTCATGTTGCCATCTTAGTCGTTTGGAATTGTTATGTTTGGAATTGTTATGTTAGTAGTAGTTTTCTCTTGGTTATATTCTTCTGTATGTACCATATGCATTGTCTTAATCAAAATGTTATTTTATCGTCAGGTCATTCTCCACCCTACACAAAACCGAGTACTTACAGTTCGAGAGAATGCGAGACTACAAGGGTTTCCAGATTGCTACAAACTTTGTGGGAATGTAAAAGAGAAGTATGTTTAGCAGTGTTCAGAATCCATTCGTAGTAAATGCCTATTTAACAATATACTGACCCATTTTGGCATCCTTTAGTAATCCCCCTCCCCCTTTTTTAATTGTTTTAGTTTATCAGTGAGATCATTTAATATTTGTTATCTCTTTCACAATCACCTCCCTAAGCATAAGTTATAATTCCAGTCCTATACTAATTTTTTTTTTTTTTTCTCTTTTTGGTCTTCAATGGTTCTATCTTTATTACAGGTACATACAAGTTGGAAATGCCGTTGCTGTTCCTGTCGCTCTTGCGATGGGATACACATTTGGTTTGGCCTGCCAGGGATTGTATGACGATAATAAGCCTTTGACAACTCTCCCCTTTAAGTTTCCAAGTTGTCTTGTACGTTCATCTCTTGCCGAAACTGAAAATGACGAGTCAAGTTGAGATTGTTCCCGCACAATCCGGTTCTCTCTGCCATTACCATGTTAACCTTTTCCATATATATTCGAATTTTCCATTTTTATGTAAGTGTACACTAGAAGTTGTATCAATGACGATTGTATGTACACTTATGACATTGTTTATAATAAAGTAAGATTCGCTTTGGTAATGGATTTGCAAAATTTAAGTTGTATTTAAAGCAATGTATTTAAGGATTAATGAAACTTAAGATCATTTAATCAAAGTTCTTGTTATAAATCTTTGTTCATGTTAAGTTACTGGTCAATGGACATAAACTATTATATTTTCTCCGAAGATTGATAAGAAGTACTAAGATTTAAATTTCTATATCTTAATTCATCAAATCACATGAGTTTTACTGAAGGGGCGGCTGGCCAAATGTGCACCACAGTATGAACTACTAACATAAAATAAGGACGGCAGAAATAGGTAGCCACTATATTAAATATAAAACAATAATAATGTTTAAGGTTTAATTGATTAGGATGTGATTAATTCATATAAATCAAGTCACATGTAAGTTATGGGGGGCGTACATTGGATGATTATTGATCAATAAGGGGTGGTTACATCACATGCAAACCTAAAAGTGTGCAGATTTATTGTCATATCGACTATGCACATTAAAATGGAAAGAACAAATGGAAGCGTCCCCATCCACATGGGGATAGTGGCGTGCTCTGAACACCAGAACTGAATCGAAGACTCAGTCAATAGTCATTCTTGAAGCCTCACTACATGAATAAATTCAATAACAAGTCAATTCTTGTTATTCTTTCTAGTTCAATTATTTTATGATTATGCTTATCTTGAAAGAGACGGAGAAGAAATATAATCAAAATAAAAAATTATCAACAAGCTTTTTGGGGGATAATTTATTAATATCTTTGTATATTGTATTTTCTCTGTATTCCCGGATCCAAAGTCTACTCATAGATATAGCCGTCTTGTTTTGTATAAGATTGATTCCATTTGAAAGAATGAGCTGTTCCGTAAAAAATCTTAAAAGAAAATGGGGAAACTAATTTGAATAAAAAATATATGTATTGATAGTGTAAAAATTTTACATTGTTATTTATAAATTGTTGTATATGATCTTTAATGTTTGCAGTGAATTTTTATTAAATCTACAATTTTGAGATGTGTTGATAAGTATTTTAAAAGTAATAATTATAAAACAATGATAAAAAATTTTTATTAAAAAGTACTTTAATGGTGAACTAACAATATATTTTAAGTAGTACTCTCAAGATATTAGTTAGTATTTATATTATTTAAATTTATACGCCCACTTTATAAAAAAAAATGGAACTAATGTTAATCGATACTTTAAGCTTGACGTTTGAATTGCACGTTGATATCAATTCTCAACGCGACGAGAAATTATCAAGTAGTCCTCAATCTCCATCTGATTCCAACACGACGGTACAGTTTTGAACATGGACGATTTGATGAACCATGAAACATATAATGCTCTCTTTCAGATTAAAAGAGGGTATTGCATCAATATTTTAAATTTCTTAACTATTGTTAGAAAGACTTGGTTAACATTTGTCAAGTTATAAAAAAGGCTTGGCCAGTTGAAAAAGTCTTGACATCGCACAAGCTCGAATATTCTGTTGGAGAGGTGTGCCATATAGCCTTTTTGTTTTCCTTTTCATTTTAACTAAAACTAAAATAAAATCAATAATTATTGATGAGTTGAACTAAAGCTCAGCTGTTTTTATCTTGATTGCTTGGCTAATTCAGAAAGGTGACAGCGATTCCAACATGAATATTGTCTTTCGTTTCTATCTCTCTCTAAATTGTTGATGTGCAACCATAAATCATGTCTTAATATGAGTACACATGTTTCATATAAAACTCACATGCAAACATTCTCAAGGGCTAAGTCCTACGCAACTTTACTATAACAAATCTTGCTAAATTATGTATATAACTACTATTACCAGTATTAATTTATTACCAACTAGTGTTTATTTACTAGTTATGGTCGAGCTTTCTTCTTAAGTCATGCGTTGTTTTCTTGGTAAATATCTCCTTTAAGAAGAAAATGAAAATTTGAATCATAAGTAGAAGTAAATCAACGCGAGGACTGAATCTGTTCATTTTTAAAATAGTGAGTTTTAATTAACTTCAAAAATTTGGGGAGACCAAAATTACATTTCATGCAAACTAGAAGGATTAAATGCGATTAAACTTAAACTTTATTCTTCTTCTTAATAAATATTATTTAAACGTCAAAATTCTTGTGTATTGCATATATATTTTGACGGCAATAATTTATGTTACTCAATTACCACATTAATTGAAAATGGAAAGTATCTTTAAAAATCAATAATGATACTTAATTATATATCTCTACTTGTCTACACTTATTTTTCTTTATATTTTTCTGTCTCTTTTTTTTTTTATGTCATTTTTTTTCTTTCTATACTCGAGATATAAGTATCTTGGATTATGCAAGTATCATTATTCTTTCTAAGATATAGTATAGACATATGCAGTGCAATAGATAGAGGAAGAATAGGAAAGATACAAAAAGCCTCTATACAAAAAGCCTCTTAGGATGCATTACACGGCCAAGTAGCTAAATCATTCACTGCTAGTGCCAGACTTTGTATCGATCTGAAGTAGCAAGCATAAATTTGATATTCCTTTTGAAATGACACTGGTGTTTCCAATTTAACCCTTTTGAATTGAGCAACGTCACGCCTTCTCAAAAACAGCACTGCATTAGAGGGAACATATTACAGAGCAATATCAAAATATCATTGCTCACGAACGAGGTATAGACATAGAATACGACATCTTTTCATTAGCTAACAATGAAAGCCTTTAGTTCTGACATATTGATTAGTGAAGATGGTATTCACTAAATGCTGACAAGCATAACGTGCACCCTTGATTAAAAAAACAAATATTCTAGTTCCTTGAAAGATGTATTCTTCTTTTATTTAATTTTAAAGCACATTTCATCACTTAATTTATTTTTTACTTATCTAGTTTAGTTCAACACACATTCAAGATATATGAAAATTGTATGAAACCGATAAACACAATGAGAACCTAAACACACATTAATGTTATGTGAAATATATTCAAGGAATAACATTAAGTGCATGTCTGGTAATGTTTTACTTAAAAACAAAAAAATCGTTTATTTTTTAAAAAATTCTGTAAAGAAATATATGTTAAAAAATGTTTCTTTATGTACTTAATATACATAAACATATGTTAAGTTTTTTTATTAAATTTATTATAGAGATATGTTATAAGATTTTATTAAATTTATTAAATTAAGTCTAAAAAATCTGAAGAAATACATATAATACAGGAGTTAAATAATACTTTCACTAATTCAAACAATTGTAAGTACGTACGTGACAAGAGCAAATTAATATTTTATCCAACATTTTGATGGAAAGTGTTGTAAGTATAACTATCAGTAAGTTCCTTACTCCTAAACTGTCTGGCAGAGAATATGATTCCTAGATACATTGCTCTTGAAACATAATGTTGTTTAAGCTGCAAATACTTGCAGAAGAACCCAACAAAGAGAATCAACTTCTCTCCTGTCCAATCAACGTGCCCTTCTCTCTGGGCTGTTCTTGATATAACCACCCACCAAACCAAACTACCCGAAATTAGATATATTGTGATGCTTTCATTATGCTAACACATCAATTTTCAAGGTAAAAGAAATGTCATTGTTGATTGCTCTCTTTTGTCCCCCAGTAGCAGTAAATGCAAGGTATCACAACACCTTATAGCCACAAAAAAATGATAATGGCAATTTGAAGAAAACTTTGCTCATATGTCCCCCCAATAACCTAGATTCCAGGCCTGTGGTGGAAACTTTAGGCTACAACCACTTCACTCTTTGAGCTAGCCAGGATTATTTAAATCTACCAATTTCTTATCTTTTGAATTGGGACATGAATTGACAACATAAGCTGATAGTAGAATACAAATTCAATAATTCACATTGATAATTTGGAAAATATCTTATATTATTGAATAATGGCCGAGAAGATGGAATTATTGATGCCTAACAGGGGAGCACCAGCAATTTTCTGTATCCTTTGTTTAGGTTTTCATTGTGTTTACCACAGTTCTCTCAAAGTTCTACGTTTCTTATCTCATGGCCGTGAGATTAAAAAAATCACTAGAGCTGCCGAATTGCTGACCAAAAATGTCAGAAAGTCATATGAAACTTAGGATGACCCACATTGCCATCACATGTACACATCACATACCCGAATAGTCCACGTTCATTAACATGGTACCATGTTTAGGTTCCCCAAACCATGTTCCTATAAATAGATTCAACAAAGACTAGTTGTGAGTCAAGCATCCTTGTGTTAACTGGGAACACCATTCTAGCAAAAACAACAAAGAAAAGATGGAAACCATTTCCAAATTTCCCTGGTCACATCAACCTGTAAGATCCATTAGTTTTCCTCCTAGAGTACACCCCGTTTCTCAAAGAGTTGAAGCACTTCTAAACCACCTAAAACCTCATCATTCTCAACCTGTCTCAAGCACTACTTGTTTGGAAGCTGAGACAATTCAGAATGACCTGGCTGTGCTTGCAGAGTTGTACAACTGCATGGAGGAACTCTTCCATTCTCAACAAACCCAACAAGCTCTTCTACGCTACCAAGATGGGAAACTAGTAGAAGAAGCATTATGTGGCTCAGTCACATTGCTAGACACATGTGAGTCTACAAGGGATTTGTTGTTGGTTCTAAAGGAACATATGCAAACCCTTCATTCAGCCGTTCGTAGAAGAAAGGGAGATTCAAGCATTGAAAGCAGCATTTCTGCTTATGATAGCTTTAAGAAGAAGGCAAAGAAGACAATTGCCAAACAACTTGGACAAATAAAGAGAATGCAGAATAAGGTTAATTCCTTCTCTTTATTGGATCAAGATCAACAGCTAGTATTTTTGGCTAGAGTTATAAAAGAAGCAAGCACCATCACCATCTCTATATTACATTCTCTATTAGTATTTCTGTCCATGCCAACATTTGGAGCAAAAGGGTCTTCCCTGATCTCAAAGTTGAAGCCCAAGGTTTTGTTTTCTTCCCAGAAAGAACAGAATAACTTCAATGGGGTAGCAGATCTCAACAATGTTCTGTGCTCCTTCCTTAGAAGAGAGAAAAAAGGAGATTCCAGTGGTGAATTTCAAAGGGCACTAGGAGTTTTGGAGACACTAAATGTTAATATTGATGGCCTTGAGGGTGAGTTAGATTGCATATTTAGATGTTTAGTAAAAAATAGAGTGTCGTTTTTGAACATGCTAGCTCATTAACGATGAATGGAATAAAAATACATATCCTCTGTAAATGTACAATCTCCAGAAATCAGTACATGTTTGAACAAGAGCATCATAATTAGTTCAGAATTCTATATCTTCCAAATATTTCCCTATTCTAGTTTATTCCTCTTATTTCTAGCATTTTTCTGAAATTGATAATTGAAAGGCCCTCTACCAAATATTCATGGAGTTCAAGATTTGTTTATTTTAATAATTTGGCTAACATTTTTGCTACTTAACAGTTAATCAGCCATCTTCCACAAAGGTGGAATCTATCAATAATAGCCATGGCTTAAAAATATCAGCAAAACATAAATAACTGATTCAATTAATAAACTATTAAAAAATGAGGCCTGCTATTTAGGGCAAGATTTAACTGAAATCTTTCTACAAAATCTTCTTACTAATCCTCCATAAAGAAAGCATCGGACGTATTCAAACTTTCATAGATATTAAATGTATTTGTTTTTTCATCTAATGTTTTCCTCATAAAATATTATCAAAATTTGTAAGACAACATAACATTAATCAGTTGTAAAGAAATATCTGGTTTGATGGACAGTGTCTCTATATTACTGTTTTCCAGTCTTGTGAATTAGTAAAATGAAACATTTTCTTAAAAAAAGAAATTCAATAATCATTTCAATGTAATATTTATTACCGAATTAAATGTTTTTTTTGTTAATGAACTAATATTTAGTTAAAGTTTGAAGTGCAATAATACTTCTAAGGAACAAAATGTACGATTTTTTTTTTTTTTTTTCTAATTTGAGTTGATTCAACCGGTTGAATAGATTTATATCACTTATCAAGTGTAGCCTTGAATCCCAAGATGATTTCTCTTGATGTACCTCTGTTTGACTGTTTGTTCCTTAATGATTTAAAGCATGTCACTGGTATATCAATGAGTACTGTTTTCGGACACGAATATAAGTAAAAAAAAAATTAAATTTGGTGAATTGAAATATAAGTAAATTTTAATTAATTTAATCATGTTTAATGTTATTAAATTAAAAATATTTTTAAATTTAAATTTGGACACTATTTTCAATAAACATGATTAAGGATAAATTAGAAAATGTATATATATTTTTGTATGAAATAAAAAAATAAATGAATTTAACTAATATTTTTAATCAATATAAAATTAGACACCATATCTTATATTTGAATTCAGAAGGAGAAGGAGTAACCTTACAATTGCCCTAAATCCACCATCCCACTGTAGCATATTCATAGGCCTCGATACCTTTTTAACCCAAAGCTTTATGAGTTCTTGGTGAACTTTTTTGTCTGGAGTGGGTCTTAAGAGGACCAAAGCCCAAAATCCAAATTAAGCTCTTCCTTCTCTGTCATTTGTGCCTTGCCCAGGTAGAGTACAAGAGATTCCGGGCCATGAGAACTCCACTGGGCCTTCATCTTATATGACATTCACGGTACACTGATTCTTTCTGCACCCCACATCCTTTATATTTTAAAAAGGATAATTTGAAATGTAATTTTACTTCTTATTATCCTTTCCAGTCAATAACAAGAGTATTATTTTTTAGAAAATGAGAACATCATTTCTTTTTAAAAAAAAGGTCATCTACATATATTATTATGTAATAAAAGCATAATTGACAATACCATCAATCATTGTAGTACACTGCTCATAGATTACCAAGTCATTGGTAATATTTGTGACAACAATTAAAAAATTTACAAAAATAATTTATTTAAATTCTACAAAAATTTAAATAAATTCTCCATTAGATTCAATAATTAAAAAAATAATATTATTAAAATTAATTCTACAATTTTTTTAAAAAAATACAGAAACTTAATAACTCATGCGTGTGTAGAACAGTAGAAGACATTCGTTCCAGTAGTGAATCCTAAATAGCATGATTTGATAAAGTAGTCTTTTAAATCATGAAATTTTTTCTGTGATAGTAGTATCAACCTATATTTCAGCCTTTTCTATATCGTATTAACACAACAAATTAAAATCTGCTTTTCCTTATTCATTGTTGTGTGGGAGATGTAATATGATTGAATATCTCTGTCAAGTCTTGAGGTTTTAAAAAGCTAAAATATCTGCGAGGAAGAGATGGCAAGATGTATCCTGATCCTAATTTATTGTCTACATGGGTATCAAGAATAACGAAAAAAGTGTTTGGAAAAAGGAGTATAATTATGTGACAGAAGGTCTACTGGTCTGGTATTTTTTGTTGTTCCCGAGCACTTAACATTAACAATGGGACCGTAGGATACTCGTCCTTTATATGTACCACGACTTCGCAGGATTTCTCAAGAAAAGCAAATATAGGAATGAGATTCTTCTTTAGTTTAAGACAGAATGAAATAATGAGTGAGTTGCTAAAAACAACAAAGGAGATATAAGGGTTACAAGCCATTCATGCACACACGAAATAACCCGTCATTTTTGTGCTCGAAATTGTAATCAAAACTATATATAATTCAAATCGTTGTCCATTTGTCATATCCGACAAGATCTGGATCTCATCGATGGAAGAGCCATTTCTTACACTATTTTGTAGTTCTAGCTTCTTACCATTCAGACAAGCCATGTAATGGATATCTCTTAATCTGTAACAATGCCATTTTTATATTTTGAAATCAAGAGGCAATGTGGCAGCAAAGGAGGCAAACTAGCTGATGACTAATGAGGTTTTCTGATTGCCAACACTCGGAGGACATGCCAGTTATGCACCTGAAAACCCATTTCAATATCATTATGGCCTGTATTATATCACAAATAATTGTGCACAATGTTTGGCAGAGATGTGACAAGTTCACCAAATTAATAGGAAACACATGCTGGTACCACATGCTCACGTTGATTATGAGAGGTTAGCCGTGCTTCCTATTTAATTGACCAATAGGAATGAATCATGAATTGCGCATATATATATATAGAGAAAAGGACTTGGTGAGAGCACAAAAACATTGAGCCTCCTTTGTAAAAGAACAGAATACAAAAAGAGTAACCATGGCAAACAAGTTTCATGTTCGCTCAAATAGTTTTCCTACTGGATCTCATCCTAGCACCATTACGGTAGAGGAAAAGCTGAACAAGCTCAAAACTTGGGAAGCCACATCCACATCCACATCAAAGTCAATTGGCACTGGCTTGTGCTTGCTTGAAGATTTGCATATTTGCTTGGATGATCTTCTCAACATGGCATCAACCCAAAAGCTGATTTCCAACCATCAAGGTGAGAAATGCATAGAAGAGCTTCTTGATGGTTCAGTTAGAATTTTGGATATCTGTGGTATCACAAGGGACACCATGTTACAAATTAAGGAAAATTTTCAAGCCCTTCATTCTGCTCTTAGAAGGAGAAAGGGGGATTCAAGCATTGAAAAAATTATAGCCGAATATAATTTCTTCTCAAAGAAGATGAAGAAGAATGCCAAGAAGTTGATCACATCTTTGAAGCAGATGGAGAGTAAATTTCGAGTATCGCCACTCTTGAATCAAGACCAACAACTCTCTACTTTGATTAGAGTGCTTAGGGAAGTTGTTGTAATGAAAATGTCTATCTTCCAATCGTTGTTAGCTTTCTTTGTTGTGCCTGCTTCAAAGTCAAAGGCAACCAAATGGTTATTAGTAGCAAAATTAATGCACAAGGGAGTGATAGCATGTGAAGAGAACCAAGAGAATCCCAATGAGTTGCAGTGTGTGGAAGCATCTTTAAGCAGCCTCCTGAGTGAAGGTACTAATGTTGCAAAGATGCAGGCTGCACGTGAAAGATTGGAAGCATTGGAGAATACCATTGAACGCCTAGAAAATGGTTTGGAGATCATATTTAGGCGCATGGTTAAGACGAGAGTCTGTCTTTTGAACATAATGACTCAATAAGATTAGAGAGTGACCAGTCACGATTTTCTCTTCAAATCCTGCAAAGCATCCATATTTTAGGGATTTGCCCAGGATTGAAAAATTTTGCCCCATGAATTTGTACATGTATACAATTCAATAGTTATAGTGTTATACAATCAAATGCAACAAAATCTTTATACTTTATATTTCGATATATTTTTTGTTATAACTAAAGTCACCTTTTTCCTAGAGAATATTCCTTTGCTTTTTCTCTGGCTTCACTGGCTAAACGTTATAGTTACTAATATTGGCTGGAGAATAATGTCTAATTAACAAGTGGAGTAATTGATTCGTCTTTAGGCTTTGAAGAAAAGCTTAACAGAACAGTGATCAATTCACGATTTTTTTTTTACCATGGTTATAAAGGAGGCATAAACCAGTTCCAAGTAGATGTTACAGCGGTAACCCTGTTCTCTTGTAACCAAAATGCAATCACAAACAATTAGGTACTGATCAGGAAAAAAACTTCACAAACAAGAAACCACTGATTATGTTTCTATTGTTAACCTGTCAGCCCCAAAAATAAGCTTAGCACTCAATTTATTAAATTAGCAAGCTCAACAATTAGAAGATATTCCTTGTTGCGAGACCTCAAAAATAATGCAGAACATTATGGAAATAGCTTAAGATTAGACGCTTCAGTATAAAATTTACGTAAACTATTTTTTTTTATCAATTTTTCAATATTTTCCAGGCAACTTCTATCGCAAATTGGATTTTATAGCTTTTTGAATTTAAACGAGTCTTACATTTTGGCACCTCTTTATTTATACCCATTTTCCCACTCTACAAAAGTCTATAACCCAGGAATTGGTGTGTACTTTTCTCATTATAGTTGTTCTTGTGTATGAATTTGTGGATGTGAATGAAATGTTCGTTGCATTAGCTTGAAGAGTGAAAAAGGGCTTGTGGGGTTTTGTTTTTTTACTGATTAGGGTATTTTTTTTATAATTTACAAAAATTATTTTTTAAAAAAATATAAAAATGGATAAGTTGTGTTTTAAAACATTACTTTATATAAGTAAGTTCTATTTTAAAACATGATTATATTGTTTTCATTTTTTTAATTTAAAGTCCGTGAAATTATGAATTAAAACATAACATTTAAAATTAGAAGTTGTGTTTCTAAGGTTACGCCTAGTTACACAAGATTGAAAAAGATAATAAACAGAAATAATCAACAAACCACACCCATAAGCAGGTTTGTTAACACATTCTTTACAGTGATTTGAATTGCTCGTATAGACAAATTAGAAGCAATCTAATAAATAAATAAAATGGCTTTTTAGTTGCCTCTTTATGAACTTTATCAAATTGAAAATCAATGTCACAGACTAACCAACCAACCTGATGAGAAAAGGCATATGCCATAAGTCTTTCACACTTAACTCCTGCATCTTCTCTCATCTGTATCCTTCTCAGGATTTCCTCCATGGTTTCAGAACCACCACACCATTTGACCTGTAATTTATGCTGTCTAGTGCTCAGAAAAAGATTAATTGGATTGAGTTCAAACAAACTCGTGTATCTAGTAATACATTTGACCAATATTAACTATTCAATGATAGAAGATTTCAAGTGCTAATCTCTAGAATTGATTTTTATTCAGTACAAATTTTATGCATATTTGGCTATGCAATT
The DNA here is from genome assembly GCA_026544285.1 of Pachyrhizus erosus. Taxonomy (NCBI): domain Eukaryota; kingdom Viridiplantae; phylum Streptophyta; class Magnoliopsida; order Fabales; family Fabaceae; genus Pachyrhizus; species Pachyrhizus erosus. The sequence continues at coordinate 1,464 of JAMLFT010004004.1, read as the reverse complement.
TAACTGAAACAGAAGCCTCTTCTGAGACCACGATTTCAACAACCTTAAAAAAAAAACTCGTGTTTTATTTCACGACTTCCATACTTTAAGATTAAAAAGATAATTTAAAGTGACAATCACTTTTTATATCATGACTTCATTGTTTTTAAATAAAAAAATGACAACAACAAAGTTGTGTTTTAAAACACAACTTCTAAGCTGTATTTTAAATCACGGTTTATTCATTTCTTGTAAGATTTAAAAAAAAAAAAATCCATTTTTGTAATTTATAAAAAAAAAATTATTCCAAATCTGTAAAAGAATCACTTGTGGGTTTTGGCGAGAAAGACGATGAAGTGGAGTGGTTGTTTTTATGGGTGATGGTTGGATGTTTGGTTGCAAGGGAGTGTGCTTGTCACAGTTTGTGATGATAAAATAATGTAAGTTGCACATTTTGCTGGTATAATTTTTTTATAACTATCTAATAAATATTAAAATATTTATTTTCATTCTTATATTTTTGAAAATAAAAAAGGATGGCATGAAACAAACCTTTAAGAAAATGTTAGGTTTTAAACAATTAGTTTTAGGAATTTTAAACAAGAAATTGTATAAAAAATCGCTATAAATCACAAACGTAACAAATTTTTCAAGTAAGAAATTGAGTCAGACTTCAAATTCAGAAAGGGGCTAACAATAAAAATGAAATTTTATTAAAAAAAATATAAAAATTATGCTTTATATAAAATATTTATAATTACATTAAAACATATTTGGATAATATATTTATATAGACAAAAAAATTAATATATATTTTTTAAAGATTTAACATTATAACTTTAAAGTCATTAGTTTTATGTACCACTAAAAACTTTCATGAATATATAATTAAAATTGGTATATGAATTAAACCATAAATTTTCACAAAAGATCTTATTAATTATGTTATGGGAATTTATTAAATTATAATAAATTATGTTGGTCATTATGTTATTTTTTATAATAATAGTAACTAATGATTATTGAAGAAAAAAAATGCTTTTGCATTCTGTCAAAAAAGAATGTTATGTTATCTTGGCTAAGACTAATAAAGATGAAAATATAGAAAGAATAGTAACAAAATGAGAGCATATTTTGGTTTATCTTAAAGTTTAAGATGTTAATTACTTATATAATGTTCATAATTTTATCTCATGAACAAAAGTTAGTATATAATTCTCAAATCACTTTATAATTAAATCAATATAAAACAAAGATAATAAAATCATTTAATTTCAATTACACTAATTTATTTTTTAAAATTAGAACAATGAATTATAAAATAAAAAATATTTAAAAAATAAAATCAATGATACTTAAATATTTTGATTAAAAAGAAAAAATAAAATTATCTCTATAATAAAAATGATAAAAAAGAATATAAAATACATATTAAAAATAAATAAAAAAATGTCATTAATTATCTTTACGATAAAGATTATGAAA
>JAMLFT010004003.1:0-12127 GCA_026544285.1 Pachyrhizus erosus | reverse complement strand
CCAATTATGATGATTCAATATTTGAAGATTTGGTGAGAAGGTTTGAGAAACCAGATAGAAGAAACAGGTGGGATTCTCCGTTGTTTGAGTTATGGCCTCACAGAGAAGGGACAGAGAAATCTTCCCCTGCTATTGTAGATGCTGTTTCCTACTTAACCAAGACGGTGGACTCCAAAACCCGGGATGTTAAGATATTACAACCAACTATTGCTACTCAAACTACACGTTTTTCTGATGCAAATTCTCTCTATGAGTTGGACAAAGCAACACAAGAGGTCACAAATGCCATAGTAGAAGCACAGTCTCAGGCTCTTGGAGGACCACTTATTGGAGTTTCCATAGGGAAAGATTTGCCTGCAATCAATATTTCAAGGTCTGTTGGGCTGCCAGAGCTTCGTAGGATGCGACGTACCTTCATAAAATTGACAGGGCAAACAAGCTTAAGTGGGCCACCACCTCCTTCCGATGCAGACAGTGCAAAAAGAATGTTCATTGACTACATAAACAGGGAACTAGGAACATCCTGAAGAACAATATATGATAGATAGTCTGGCAATTCAACATACATGTATGCTAAAGGATGCCGTGTTTGTATGATTAGATCTTGAGCTGTTTTTTATTTACTTAGTTCATTATTATTGAATAAACTGCTTTTTTGAATTCCCAACTTTATTGTATTATCATTTAATTTTATTTTCCCACCCCCAAGTAATGAAGTAACAGGTATCTTTGATTTAAGAAAACTTTTTTTTTTTCATTTTACAAATAATAATTATAAAAATGTCATTTTTTTCACTTTATTTTAAAGATTTCTATAGGACTTTATTATTTTCTGTAAAAACATTTAAACAAGAATAAAATAAAACAATATGTATTTTAATTATTTGTGAAAATAAAAAATAAAAACTGAATTATCAAAATAAATTGCCACGTTTCCTTCTTTCTTTGTTTGATCATACATATCCCACTGGGTATGGTTGCGTTGGAGTATTTCTATACTTCCTCTCCACAAAGGGTATTCACCACAAGTATTGATTTGTAAGATTTCACCACAAGTATTGATTTGTAAGATTATCTTTTATTGTGCTTGGATGAGAAAAAAAATTAAAAATAATTTAATTTTTAAGTGAAATTAAAATATCATAATCAAACTGACTTGTTTGAATGTCACATCCAAAAAATTTATAAGCCTTGAAAAGATTAACAATAGGAAAATGGTCAAGAGAATCTAGAAAATATAGACTCGTATGTCCATTTCATGCAATTTGTTTTCTATGGACATATTCATGTTTTAAAATTTGATTTTAAATTCATTGAATAACCATGTATGGTTTACCCTTGTTGGGGTAACCAACGTAGGTAACCAATCCAAATATTACCGACATTAATCCAAATAGTGACATTTCCTTTCTTTTTTTGCTGATTTTCTTGAATGACATAGTTTTACCTTCTATTGGTGACATTTAACTTTTTTTTCAAGAATTCATAGAATAAAAAAGAAAACAAAAGAATCTAAATTTTCTGTTCGTATTAGGCCATTTCCATCGGTATGAGAAAACGATACTGAACTAGCAAGCAGCCGTAGGACAGTGTAACCAGATAAGCACCAGGTGCTTAAAATGTTAGTGGAGCTAGCAGTTTTTATTAATAATAAATAAAAGTAAGATATATTCATGAGATAAAAAAAATACATGGATAACAGACAAAGATTAGGGTGGGTGAACACAATATCGGATGTGATCCGTACAGTGGTTTGATGGAGCATTTGGGACTGCAACATAATTGCACTATGACTTTGACATCGGTCACACAGATTATAGAGGCTTGATGGAGGAAGCAATGGTGCAGTTCAATCAAAAATTTCGACAAGAGGACAATGGTTTGTTTGACTTATGTGGAAGCTCATCAAATGAAAAGAAAAGTGTCAAAATGGGAAAGAGTAAAAAAAAAGAACAAAAAAAATAACCTTCCATTAAAAAATGAAGGTATCCACAGCATAAAACTACCTTTTCATAGTGGAGACTAATCACTCAACCTAGCCTTTGTTGTGGATAGCATAAGATGCCTAAATTTTCTCCCATTAAATTTCCAGTACTAATTATCCCATCCGATAACACAAATCACATCATGTTGATTTTCTCACAGCATCAACTCCATCTAGCAACATTCTGGTTTTGCTTAGGAAACATTTACCTAAAAATAACAATAAATACTTGTTAATACATTTCAAAATATATGCATACATGTATATAGAGAAAAAAAAAATCAAATAATTCCAAAAAATTATAATTTAATTTAATTTTAATGGATTATAATGAATAATTAATTTTAACCATTAAATTTTTAAAAATAAATAATAATAATAATAAATAATTCTCTTAAAATTATTTTGAATTATTTAATACCTCTTCATATATATATATATATAGTTTTTCCTTTCATGATAAAATATTTAGGGAGAAATGAAACTATGTATAGAATCGTCAACAAATAATTGAATGTTGCAGCTCATGGTGATGCTCAAGATCAGTCGCATAACATTTGATAATTTGAATACGAGGAAAGAAACAATGGTTGATTGCGCTTGTGTGTTTGTGCCCCTAAAAGCTATAGATAGTGCCTCAAAATCGTTTAGACATAAAAATGAGCTTGAAACAGCTGCAGATCACTACAGACTACATCATTCATATCAATTGGAAAAGTAAAACAAGCATCCCTATATATAGAACAAACTCTGAACTGTGCTAGCAACTGCACAATTCAGATGTGGTGATCAACAAGTTAGTAGTTATTAGATATTTATTTTATGGACTGCACGTGATTTTTAATTTTTCTATTTCAGTTTGTTAAATAAATGTCAAGTAATACATTAGTAACACTTTTAATTTAGGAGCAAGTCAATTAATTATTAATATTTTTATTTATCATTTGTTAGTTAATTTTAAACTTTTAAATACTATAAATATAAATTTTGTTGATCAATAAAATCATAATATTTTCTAGTTTCCTTTCCTTTCAAAATCATCAATGCACTCATCTTGTTTTCTTTTATATATTGTTATAATACCAACAAATTGGTATAAAAACTCTCTTCTTATGAACCTATGAAAATGGATGCTTAATCAAATTTCTCACAAGTTGCACCTCCAATCTTTGATGGAGAAAACTACAATCTCTAGGCTATCAAAATGGAAGCTACCTGGAGGCTTTGGATGTTTTGGAAGCTGTAGAAGAGGATTATGAAGTACTTCCATTGCTAGATAATCCTACCATGGCCCAAATAAGAAGTTATAAGGAGAGAAAGACAACAAAGGCAAAGACAAAGACATGTCTATTTGCTAGTGTCTTTCAAACCATCTTCACAAGAATCATAACTCTCAAATTAGAGAAAAAAGTTTGGGATTATTTGTGTGACGTCTCAATTTAAACTTCCTTTTTATACAAATAATCTTTAATAAATATTTTCATTTCATTTAAATATAACTTCCATTAATTGAAAGAACATCTCGTAAAATTCTCTATATTTTTTTAAAGATGCAATGACCTTCTAAAATTAATTGTCATTGGAAGAATCGTTTAAAAAAGAATTCACTGTCTAGGAAATTACTTACGCTATTCTTCACAAGACTTTCATTAACTAAATAAGAGTTGCACAAAATCTTGTTTTCATAAGTGTGTATAAGACAACATAAACTTGAGCGGAAACATTTTAAATGAACATAATACAATGCAAAGAAAGAGTAAAATACACATAAGAACTATCCATTAAACAAAGCCTCATTAAAGCAACAATGCATTCATTCATAAACATAGTTATGAGAATTAGTCATAATCACGGAGTACCAATATACAGACTACAGGTGCAAAAAATGAATATAGTTTTTTTAAAAAAGGATTTACAATGTTCATATACAAAAGAATTACCTAGCCTACCCATACACAATATCTTAGTCAGAGCAGTAGAGGTAAATCCAATCATATACACATGTGTATATATATCTACCTTGTGAATTGTATATCATTTTCTCCATCTATACAGATCCCTCATATGGATCCTTCTCCTCTGAGCTTTCCTCCATCGGTTTCAGGTTAGTGGCCTACATGGGACTCGATCCCTAGTAGTGAAAGAAGTAGAAAGAGAAGGAGTATGTGCCAAACTCTAGTCAATTATGTGTCCGGGCAAAAGAAATCTGCACATAGTATGCATATCAAAATGAGGAAATGTTGACTCTAGGATCACATTAATGGAAGAGGGGGCCTCAACAATAGGTCCATCTACATCTGCTTCCATGGCCAGATTAGGGGGAGCAGAATTAGGAGAAGCTAGAGAGGGAACAAGCGCACAAGCATAGCCTGGTACCATAGATTGTCAATATGATAGGGAGATCGACATGGATTGGCCTCCCATGGCGAGTATCTTCTGGTGGAAGGAAAATGAATCGCATTATGCTAGTAAAGGTGTTGTCCTCATATAGTGGGTCGTGGACCCACTACTCCTTGATGAACAAACACACAAGCATAGCCTCGTACCATAGATTGATTGTCAATATGATAGGGAGATCAACATGGATTGGCCTCCCATGGGGAGTATCTTCTGGTGGAAGGAAAATGAATTGCACTATGCTAGTAAAGGTGTTGTCCTCATATAGTGGGTGGTGGACCCACTACTCCTCGATGGGTCGTATTGCCAAACAAAAAATCGGCCGACAAAATCTTGAGACCGGTATCTAAAAAAAAGGGGGATGTAAAGAGTGTCCCCTCTGTCCAATCTAAGTCACACAATTACATGTACAAGACGCACTCATCCACTCTTAGTCCTCATTGTCGCATCCTATGTACTTCACTACTAGTCATATTTTTGGGCCCACAATGCCTCTTGACCCTCCAAGTCACAAAGGTCTCGCATAACGTATACTCATCATTATTTACTTTCAGGTGACAATTGTGAGTACATACCTTATCTAGTACTCGAATCAGGATACTCTTGACCAACCATGGCAATTTGGGACACCAAACTGATTACGCGAGTCCTTCCACTCTTAGAGTTGTCACAACTTGACACTCACACAACCTCCAAGGACTCTTCAAGCCTACGAACATTCCTCAAGTATCATACTATACTCAACCCACGCAATCTCCAGTCTTAATTTTCTCATAATTGTATAATTCATCAGCCACCTTCATCACCATCACGATTGAGTCTTAGTCAAATCATTGGTACTAACACAATGACTTTTCAAAGAGGCAAATATCGTCTTCATCAACTATTGTATCAACATTCATTGTGTCCTCATCACAACATTAGACTCTTTTGCCTTCAATCATCAAGTCCTCCAACCACATGCACTTCGGCCTCATAATTCATCTACTTTCATGAGACTCGCGCGCCCACCAATCATTGTATTCCCATTAGCTCGTCCATCCATTGAGTTCATCACATCCACAAATTTACGATTTCAACACAATACTCATATCTACTTCCAAAGATGACTAATTAATATCTCGTCTATCGAGATGCAGTATTTTTTTGTCCAAGGCGGTCTCGTTGGCAACAACGGTCCTTCCTCCCTAATAGTTAACTTGTTTTTTTGATAACTTTTGGAAGTCGTCTTTCTTAATTAACTTTTATGTATCCCTCTTAATTATCTAATTTGAATTGGTGTGCAAGAACTCATCGAGAATTGATTTTTAAAGTTCTCTCCTCACAGCACTTCCAATTCTACAAGGTCAAAATCATCGAGTCTGCGGGTTGTAATTTCATTGGTTCTACATACTCGTTGTATTTTTAACTACGTAAAAAATATCTTATGATGGTAAATTTTTATGGAAAATCACTTGAATTTTATTGGGAAGCTCCTTATATCTAAAGAGTCTTAAAGTAGCCAATATCTTTCCTTTTATATTAAGATTTAGAAATATTTTGTAAATTTTCTAAAAAACGACGTTACGCGTTATTCTTCCATTAATTTTTCGTAAATTCGCTTGTTCTTGTCTGTTTTAAATTTGATTTTTGTAAAACTTGTTCCTATGTTTAAATAATTTAATTTTCTAACCAAAAATCAAAATCCCTTGTCAAAAATCATTCTCAATTTTTACATTTAAAAATTTGTAAGTTTTCTTCTTTTTCACAAATGTCAGTTTTCTTAAAAATGTTTGTTCTCCTTTATTTTAAATCTAAATTAAGTAAAAAAATTTCCCATATTCTCATAATTTAATTTTCTACTAAAATGGCCAATTTTCTTGTTCCAATTAGTGCTGAAACAACATAGTCAATTTTTTTTCAATTCCAGCTCAAAATAAAATGTTTGGTTTATCTTAAAAAAAAATTGTTCCCTCTTATTTTAAATTCAATTTGAGTAAATTTTTTCTTACATTCATATAATGTAATTTTCCAACTGAACAACAAAATTTCTCACTCAAATTTGTTCTAAATCAGTGCACTTAAATTTTCAAATTCTCAGCTTCTCAAAACATTTAATTTTTCTTAAAAATAATTGTTCTTCTGCATTTTAAATCCGAATTGCATGAAACTTTTTCCTACATCTTTATGATTAAATTTCATAACCAAATAACCAGGTTTCATGTTCAAATCCTTTTCCAATCAATACAATTTAAAAGTTTCTCTCTAAGCTTGACTAGTTTTCAAATAAATAGATTCTCACACTTTAAAAATTATAAAAACTCCTTTTCTTTCATTCCTACTTGTCTTTCCTTGTCTTTCAATGTTTCTTGATGTCAAAAATTAAATTTTCACCTAGCCAAACTAATCATAAAATTTAATTTCAAAAATTCCAATTTGTTGTAACAAATTTTTGATTTTGTAAAAGCACTCTCAAAAACATATTTATATCTTTTTATTCCTTAATCCAAACATTATGAAAACTTTCCCGATTGTTGTTCACGTATTAGAGGTCCTCTCTCAATCAATTTCGGTTCGATCTAAGCATTGTCCAACTTTGGATAAATTTTTGAAGTTCCAGCCATAATACAAATTTTTTTTTCCAGCAAGCTTACGAAGTTTGTTTCTAAAAATTGTTCCAGTTGTTTTCTTGTCTTTCCCATTTTATTTTATTTTTTTTGTCTTAAAACCTTAAAGAATTAAATTTATTATCTTCCTTTCAAGTTCCAAAATTCGTCCAACACTCAATACCAACTTAAACGCATTAACTATGTCAAATATTCCTCTATTTTTCATTACAAAAATAGAGCAAGTTTCCAGCCACATTATCATGCATTTATACCACATTTAAGGCTACCAAACAAACACTTTCCAACCACACATTCATCACAAAATATTTGCACATGTTTTCCACACAAATATAGGCATTTATAGCATGAAATAAAATTTCATAAAGTGTAAAATGCAATTAGCATCTACAACATTTCTAGCTGCAAAAAAAGAAATTGACTTTTAAGCATTTAAAATCAGTCAGCAATGAGTCAATTTAAGGGCCTCTTTCCCTTCACAAAACAAGTAGAAAAATAACTATAATGAGTTGGGAAAACTCCTCCTTACCTAGGTGAAGTCTCATGAATTTTGTTGCACAAAAACTTGGTGAAAAAATGGTGCCTTCCAACAACAACCAGCAACAAGTTTTCTTCTTCCAGTGGCTGCCACACGAGCTATGGGTGTCTTGGGGGTTCAAAACACTCAAGAGGAGAGGTAGGGGAAAGGGTAGAAGGGTTGAGAAGTAGGTATGTAGGCCAAATGCAATAGAAAATTTTCTATTGCACAAATGAGAGAGCTGGCGGCATGAAGATGGTGGCTGAGGGGGTAATAACAAAGTCGGTACCCTAATTTCCATGATTAAGATCCTAATTAAGTTCTTGAGTCAGCCAAACTTAAGTAAATTAATTGGCTTAATTTTCGTCCATAATGACTTCCAAAGCCACTAATATGATGCATCAACTTAATTAAACTATTTTAAGCTTAATATATATTTTCCTGATTATTAGATATTTACGTAAATGCCATTAATGAGTTGACTAGAGTCAACTCCAACATTTTTCTTCTATTTTCTTGAATTTTCGAATTCCTCTCATTTTTCTTCCTTTTATTTTTCCTACTATTTTATGAGGTTAATTCATCATTAAATCACTTGAAATATTAACTTCTTTGTCCATATTTTATTTGTTTTTATTTTTGTTAATTATTATTTTTAGATAATTATTAAATAAAAATATCAATTATTTCAAATTATTGAATTTCCTATTCTTTAAAATTGAGGATCTTAAAATTTGAGGAAGGAATATGGTGAAGATAAAAGAATACAAAACATTCAAGTGCTATATTTAATGAGAAAATTTGAGTTGTACAAGATGAAAGAGTCTAAGACAATCAAGGGATACTCAAACAAATTGTTGGGCATTGCTAATAAGATAAGGTTGTTGGGTAGTGTTTTATCGATTTTAGAACTGTTGAGAAAATTCTGGTAATAGTGCTTGAGAGATGTGAAACATCTATAACCTTGTTAGAGAACACAAAGGATCTGTCTAAGATCACTTTTGTAGAAGTGTTACATGCCTTGTAGACCCAAGAGCAACAAAGGTTGATGAGGCAAGATCGTGTGGTTGAAGGTGCTTTATTAGCCAAGCATCATAATGTTAAAACCAATAGAAAGAAAAACTTTAAGAAGAATCAGCCAACAAGTAGTGAACATAATGCAAACAACCAAAACAAAGGTAAGGGTAAAAAGAAAAATTACCTACCTTGTTAGCATTGTGAAAAAATAGGTTATCCACCATTTAGATGTTGGAAAAGACCATATGTGAAGGCAGTAAGTACAATCAGCTTTGACATGAAGCTGTAATTTATAAAAGCAAATTTTCATAGCATGAAGCCAATGCCCAAGTTGTCAAACAAGATGAAGATCATATTGTTGCTGCAACATGTTTTTCTGTAATGAGTAATTCAAAATGCTAGCTAATTGATAGTGGTTATACAAATCACATGACATATGACAGGATTGTATTGAAGAACTTGAAGTCCACTATTATCTCAAAGGTTAGAATAGGGAATCATGGGTATATTTCTACAAAAGGAAAAGAACCCATAGCAATTTTAATGAGTTCAGGTACAAAAATAATCTCAGATGTTCTTTATGTACTTAACATTGACCAAAACTTGCTAAGTGTAGGTCAGTTGATTAAAAAGGGATTTAAAGTGTCCTTTGAACTTCAATAATGTCTTATCTATAACATTGTTGGTTGGGAGGTTCTAAAGGTTAAAATGAAAGGTAAAAGCTTTTCATTTTGATCCAACATAGGAGGAACAAACAAACTATTACACTCAAGTCAATCTTATAGAACTTTGGAACAAGAGACCTGATCATTGTCATCTTGAAACAATGTTGAACATGAAGAAAAAGAACATGTTAAGAGGTATACCAATACTTTTTGATAATTTGCCAAATTGTAATGCTTGTCAATTTGGTAAACAAAATAAAAATTCATTCCCCAAAACAGCTTCAAGAGTCTCTCAAAAGTTACAACTAATTCACACCAATGTGGTTGGACCTCAAAGATCACCATCAACTACAAGGTAGTCTCTACTTTGTTCTTTTCATAGATGATTTTACAAGAATGTGTTGGATTTTTTTCTTGAAATTCAAGCATGAAGTGACTAAAGTATTTATGAAGTTCAAAAAAATGGTGGAAACTCATAATGGTTGCAAGATTCAATTTCTAAGATCAGACAATGGGAAAGAGTATTCATTAGCAACATTTAATCAATTTTGTGAAGAAGCTAGATTTAACATCAACTCATAATTCCTTACACTGCAAAACAAATTGGGGTTAGTGAGAGGAGAAATAGATCGGTGATGGATATGACTAGATGCACATTGCATGAGAAGGAGCTACCTAATACATTTTGGTAGAGGCGAATAATACAACAGTTTTCTTGCAAAATTAACTTCCAACCAAGGCCTTGAAAGATAAAACTCCATTTGAGGCTTGGTATAGGTATAAGCCTTCACTAACTTTCCTTAAAGTGTTTGGCTATGTTTGTTTTGCACATGTTCCAGAGGTTAAGCATGATAACCTTGACAAGAAGGAAATTTCGGGCATCTTTGTGGGCTATAGTTCAATTTCAAAAGCCGATAAAGTGTATAATCCTCAAAATGGAAAGATGACAATCACTAAAAATGTGAACTTCAATTAAGGTCAGCAATGGGATTAGAAGAACTTGCAAAGAACAATTGAATCCTTTCACAAAATTAGAGACAATAATCTTGGAGAGCAAAAAATAGAGTTGTTACATAATGAATTATAAGATGACCCTCCAATCAAAGGCAAAAGGATGTTGTTTGACATCTATCAAAGATGTAATGTAGCAATTTGTGAACATGCTAGTTGTGAAGAAGCACTAAAAAATCTAAAATGAAAAATTGCAATGGAAATGTGTATGATATAAAAAAACAAAACGTGGGAGTTGATTGATAGGCCTAAAGATAGAAAAGTCATTGGAGTTAAATGGGTTTTTAGAATAAAGTTTAATGCAGATTGCTCAATCAATAAGTACAAGGCTAGAGTCGTAGTTAAAGGGTATGCACAAATTCTCGGTATTGATTATTCTGACACTTTTGCTCCAATGTCCAAATTAGATACAATTAGATTAGTGTTAACAGTTGTTGTGAAAAAGGGTTGGAAAATATTCCAATTAAATGTTAAATTAACTTTTTTAAACGAAGACCTATAAGAAGAAATATACTTGGAACAACCAAAAGGATTCATGAAAGAAGGTGGAGAAGATGAAGTTTATCTTCTCAAAAAGGCCCTTTATGTCCTAAAACAAGCGCCAAGGGTCTAATACAATAGGATAAATGATCACCTATTGAGCATAGGCTTTGTAAAAAGCTTATCAGAGTTTGTTCTTTATGTGAAACATAAGGAAAATAACTTTCTCATAGTTTCCCTCTATGTTGATGATCTTTTAGTAATTAGAGATGACACAAGGCTAGTCAAGGAATTCAAGCAAGAAATGATGCAAGCTTTTGAAATGACAAATCTTGGTCTCATGACCTATTTACTTGGAATTAAGATCAAACAAAGTAAGAATTAAGGGTTCATTTGTCAAAAAAAAAATGCAAAGGAAATTTTGAAGAAATTTCAAATTAAGGGATGCAAATTTGTTAGCACTCCAATGAATCAAAAGGAGAAGTTAAGCAAGGAAGATAGTGTTGATAAAATTGATGAAGGATATTATAGGAGTTTGATTGCATGTCTAATGTATCTCACTACAACAAGATCATATATTCTATTTGTTGTATGTCTCTTGTATTGATTTATGCATTGTGCTAGTGAAATGCATTTAAGAGTAGCTAAAAGAATATTGAAATATGTTAAAGGCACTATTGATTATGGTGTCAAATTTGAGAAATGTCAAGAATTTAGGTTGTATGGATTCTTTTACAATGATTGGGTTGGATTTGTTGATGACATAAAGAGTACTTTTGGATATTGTTTTAGCCTAAGCTCAGGGGGGTTTTCATAGTGCACAAAGAAGCAAGAGATTGTAGTACAATCCACTACAAACGCCGAATTCATAACAACTACAACAACAATTGTAAATCAAGTTTTATGGTTAAAGAAGAATTTATGTAATTTACGTATGCAGTAGAAGAACAAAACTAAAGTTTTCATTGATAATCAAGCAACAATTGCAATTGAAACAATCCATTATGTCATGGGAAGTGTAACATCTTGTTTTAAATTTTATATATATTAGGATTTATAATTTTGATAATTAATTATTGTGAAATTTAGAATTATACAAAGAAATAATTACTAGAAAGTTATTAACAAAAGGAATCATAATTAGACAAGACCTTGAAATAGATTAATCAGAAATTATAAAATTAAATTAAATTAATTAATTAAAAAAGATAAAATAAATAATATTCTAAGAAAATTTTGATTAGATATAAGCAATGAAAAAGAAATAGAAAATAGGAAAATAAATTTCAAATAATAATCCAGATTTTTAGAATAAAAATTTGCATTTTATAATTAATTATATAAACATAATAAATTAAATAAAAAGATTTATGAGATTTATAAAATTATTATTGATAAAGAAAATATAAGAACAGGTGGAGAAAAATATAAAATAACTTATAAGATTTTA
>JAMLFT010004002.1:0-20629 GCA_026544285.1 Pachyrhizus erosus | reverse complement strand
TTTGATTTTTAAGAATTTTTATAGAAGGACAAAATTTAAGTATAAAATTTATCTGCTTTTGATATTATTAAATAAAAATAATTGTAACAAATTTTAATATGTACTTTTATATATATTAAAAATATTTTTTATTATTTCTTAAAAAATAATTTATAAAATATTTTTTAAAATAAAAAAAATGTGTGTTAATATATATACATGTATAATTTATTTCATGATTTCTATTTGATTAAATTAAATTTGGTTTAAAATTGTAATTTTTATATTTATATTGTTAAAAAACTAAAATACAAAATTATAATTATAGGTTGAATTTTAATTTTAATGAAAGTGGTGGTAATGTAAGTATTCAGTTAATATTTAGTTGATTTTATTAATATATTATTTATATAATATACTATAGATAAATTCATCTATATCTATATATACATATAAGTAAGAAAGATTTTAAACATTTACAATCATTGATCAAAACTTAAATTTGATAATAGTTATTGATTGAATTTTAAGAGGGCTTTAAATATTTATAGTTATCAATTGAAACTTAAATTTGATAATAGTCCTTGATTTAATATGAAAAATTAATGAAAAATGTAATGATTATGTTTATTTAACAAATTAATTATCATTTAATTTATACACTAATAGATGAAAAAAAAGAAGAATATAAAAAATTTATTTAATATAAATTATTAGTTATATGATTTTGATAATTGATTCAATTATAAAAATATTTTTTAATATCAGATTCGTGTACATATATTTTAAAATATTATATTTTTTATAATGAAATATTTAAATATTTGTATTTCAAAGGAGACTGTTTTAACATTAATAAAAAATTTAATTATTCACATTAATAATATTTATTATATTATTTATACATGTATTTAAAATATTTTTAAAATTTAATACAAATTAATGGTTTTCATTTTAAATAATTCACATTAATATCGTTTATTCTTGAATTTTTTCTAAATATCTATCTGTCATCAAAATATAACTATCACTTTTCCCATAATACCTCAAATACTATTACTTCTCTCACAATCCTCAAAATGTAATAGTTACTTCCGTCATATTTAAGTGAATATCTTCATTTAACTACTTTTTTTTTTTTTTTTTTATCTCTTCTTCTCTATCAAATCATTCCCGAAGATCTTCCACTCCTCAAGCTCTCCTTATCTTGCTTCTACCTTTATTCTTTATAAAATCATCACTACTTTATTCTTTTGCTTTACTTGTTATCTCAATATCACTTCATTAAATGAAAGACACAATTTACATTTCAATAAAATTTATCTTGGTTTTATTTTATTTTTAAAGGACATTGTATTTTTTTTTTATTTACATTGCTTATAACACACGATATAACTATTAAATAATTTAATATATTTATAAAAATAAAAATAAAGAAATATAAGAGAAAATATTATGCAATTTTTGTAAAAATAATAGTAAAAAAATTTAAACAAAAAAATTTTATGCAATGAGGTAGAAACTTTTTAGAGAATTATTTTTTATTTTTTAATTCATAAAATTATATAGATGTAATAATTAAGTTATTTAGAAAAATTATAGATTTACAATTATAAAAGTAAACAAGTTTGAGTAGAACATTAAAATTATAGAGAGATAAGGTGAATAAAATTAATTCAATAGTAACTCTAAAATAGTTATTTCTAAAATATATAATAAATATTTTTTATTTTTTCAAATGTTGTGTGTATCAGACGAAAAGAAGATTTTAACTTATATTAACAAATATTTGATTTCATTAAATATATAAAAATTATTTTTTATATTTCATGTTTCATATAACTAATTTTTTTAACAATATAAAAAATTAATGAAAGTTTTATAAGTTATTGTCCCCTTGTTATTCACCACGCATCACACAGGTTAATGTTATAGTTAAAAATAATATTAGACGAAAAACATATATCATAATATAAAGAATTAAATATAAAATTCGTCTTTAAAAGATAAAGTTTTTAAAGATGTGCACTACATTAGTCTTTTTAATAGTTTAATGATTTATAATAAATTATACATGATTATTTTATTAAATTTTTTTATGATATAATAAGTGATTAAATTATTATAATTACTATTAAAACATAATTTAATGTTATTACTTGATAATAGAAACTAAAAAAATCTTCAAATAATCAAAATAAAGTTTTTTATTCAAACAACCAAAATAAATATCATATTTTTTAGGAATAATATTTAAGCCATTTGTAAATATAAAAATCATTTAACTCTTATAATCTATTTGGGATAATGGAATTTGGATAAAGAGGGAGGGATTCATTTTTTTTAGGAGAAAGGGAGAGGAAAACTAATTTTAAAAATGGTGTAACTAGTTGTACTATTTTTTAATCATCTCTTTGTTTCTTCCATCTCTTCAAATATATTTACTTTTAATCAAACATTTTTATTTTTCATTTTTATTTTTCAACTGTTTCCATCTATCTTCTTTATTTTTATCTATTTTACTTCTTTCTTCTCCACCAAATAAAACATTAATTTTTTAAGTGTGTGGAAGAATTTAATAGGATATATTTAATATTTTTTATAAAAACTATTTTAACTTTTAAGATTTTTTATTGAAGGATATTTTTTTATAATATTTTTTATAATGTAACATTTTGTATACTTAAAATTTATCTGTTTTTTATATTATTTTATAATTAAATTTGAATATTTATCTCACTAATCAACATTGATCTTTAGTGATTATTTTTATTATGTAAAATACTAATTTAAAATTATAATCTTGATTATAAAATAACATTAAAAGGAAATTATATACAATACTTATATTTTACCTGCTTAAAATTATATTTGACCCAACATCTTTTAAAGAGAACAATTTTTAAAAAATTCAAATAATATGGTAATTCTTTAAGTTTATTTAGTTGTATGTTATAAATAATGAATTTGACTTTAATGTTTATTATATTTTTTTGAGTCATGAGATATCTTTTACAAAATTTAACTCACTTAAATTTATATATGTGTGTATAATTAATTTAATATGAAATATTTTGAAACTTCATTATGAGGATATAATATTTAAACATTTTTATTCATTAAAATCCAATAATGACACCAATAATTAAAATAAAATAAAACTTTTGGTTGACTAAATGATTTACTCAAATACAAATTTTTTAAGATGCACTTAAGAGTAGAACATTGCATCTTATCTTGAAGTGAAGTTATCATGTCATTATATTAAAATAAAGTAATATTGCCTATGTAGGGTCTTTAGTCTTGTGATAAGAAATTCAACCCATATCAAACTTGTATAAATACTATCAACATCATGGCAAAAGGTAAACATTTATTATATATTGTTACTTTGATAGAATCATTATTGACTGAAGCATTAAAATGTTTGTTGTACATACTTACCTTAGTTAATGAATTCTATTGTTGTTTGGTGATCTTGAATTTTGGTCTACATTGAAATACACATGGTTTAACTTTAGTTAGGGTTTATTCAAACTTAATGGTCCCATATTGAATGCATCATCAACAACAATTTTTAAATTTTATTAATATTATCCATCATTATTGACATTAAACGTCATCACTGAAGGCAAAGGCATCCCCTGAATGGTAATGTGGAAAATGACAACTCATCTTATAATCTTCGTGTTTGTTTCTTGTCTTTGCGTCCTTACTTACTCGTGTTACATTTAGTTTGTGAAACCATAATCAATAATAAAATCATAATGACAAACTCATACACCAAGAAGAGTGAATTAGTGAACCAAAACAGTCTTCAAAACAATTTTAACTATATATAGATCATTAATAAATTATTTTATACCATTTGCTCATAAATTAAAATTTAGAGGATTATCATTTAAACATTTTACTCTTAATTTCAAATTTTTATTATTCACCTATGTTTGAAAAACATAATTATACCAAATCCTACTAACACAATCATTTGTAAAACACAAATTTCAGTAAAAAAAAAAACAAATTTGTCTAATGTTGATGCTTCTAAAATAAAAAGATATACAACATAATTAATTTCAAAAGCATATTAATTTTGATTTAAAATTTATTAAGTTTATGTAATATTTTAATTTATATTAAAATAAATATATATTTTTACTCAATTAATTTATCATTTCACTTAAAAAAGTCAATTTTATTTCAAAATTTTCCAACATATTAAATTCTAAAATAGATAAATACTAAATTTTTCTCCAGCCATTCAATCGACGAATTAACTTAAGTGAAATTGTTCTAACGTACTTAGTGATCTCGAAAAAAAGTTTAAACTGTTAAAAAGAAAAAAAAAATTCTCTAAAAAGATATTAAATTTATTATTGTGAGTTGTGTCATTGTAGTGTCATCCACCAAATTTATTTTTAATATTTCTAACATAAAAAATATAACATTGGATTATATTTGTCATAATTTTTAATAAAAGAGTTTATAGAATCAATAAAAGAACTTGTCACATATTTTAAAAATCTGAGAAAGAATGTTTTTAATTTTAATATTTTCAGTCAAATGTTATGAGAATCTTTATATTATTTATTAATAAATTTGATCTTTAAATTTTAAAAATATATATTTAATTTTTATTTTGGACATTTTATTTCCATAAATAAATCAATTAGTAACCATATGCCGAATGTTGTATAACACAAATTATGCTAATTAATTATTCCGTGTTTTGGAAGATATACACGCTACCATTTAGCATATACTATACTATATGATTATAAAGATATAATCGAAGTCTCTGGTACACTACATCATTGTCTTTGTCTTTCCCAGAGGATTTAGGGCACGCACTGCAGGTTTAAGCTCAGCCAAACAGTTTCTTTCACTCTCTGCGATTCGCGATGGCCGACGAGGACTACGATGACATGGACATGGGGTTCTCTCTCTCTCTCTCTCTAACACACACACACACACAGAAATTAGGGGTTTCCCTAATTCAATTTGCCTATTGAAAACCCTTGATTCTCACAGCAGACGAGGGGCACTATTTTAATCAGCTCTCCTTTTCGTGACTAAGAGAACATTTCTTCTACTCACGGTGCACCAAAATGGATTCTTTTGCATCGTGTCGTGTATCGATTCTGTGTTTTTTTTTTTTTTTCTGAAATTTTTTGTTCGTTTACGATAACACTGATAGTGTTTTTTTTTTTTTTTTTTTTTTTTTTTGTTCTGTATATGAATTTTAAAGCAAAATAAAAACTTTTTAAATCTTCCTCTACTGGGTTTGATCACGTTTGCCTTTTTCTGCCAAACGTCCATTGAAAATTATGCTTCACGCTTCAATTGCTAGGGTTAGTGGGAATGCATCAGTTAGAGCCCTGTTTTCTGTTTAATTTCATTGAGTGGTTTCTCATAGAATAAAGGGTGGTGGTGCAGATACGAGGATGAGCCTCCGGAGCCTGAGATTGAGGTACATAATTCTATGTCTTATGTCCTTTCTTTGTATTTGCACTAATACATGTTATGGAACTTAGCGTTATATGAATTAATGAAATTATTGGTTGGTGGATTGATTGATATACAGGAAGGTGCAGAGGAGGATGGGGAAAACAACAAAACCGACGACATAACCGGAGAGCCTCTTGACACTGAGGACAAGGAAGAGGAACAACCAGTGGAGCGGCCTCGAAAGACATCGAAATATATGACTAAGTATGAGCGTGCCAGAATTTTGGGTACTCGTGCTCTTCAAATCAGGTTTGTTCAGGACTTGTGAGCTTAAGGTTTCACATATTGATTATTTCTAAAATGTTGCATTTCTGGCTGAGCAGTATGAATGCACCTGTCATGGTCGAGTTGGAGGGGGAAACTGACCCACTTGAGGTAATAGAACCTTTTGTTCTCTTTGCAATTTGATATTTTTTTCTTGTAATGTTTACTGCATTTGAGCTCATTGTGAGTATTTCATTGCCAAACATGTTATGCCAGTTTTGAATTTCCAATATATGTCCGTATGGCCATATGTTCATTTGAAATGTAGAAAATGTTGCATTAAGAAGCTTCCACTTTTACCACTTTAGAGATCTCCTGACTCCTTAATTGAATGGGGGTGTGCCATGTCATACACACTACTGACGTGGGGTTTGTATGTTTTGAATTTGTTTTATAACTCACTCTGCAATTGCACGGAAGTGCAGCTAAATCCACAGATAATAGATGGAATTCTGTCTTTTTGTATATTCCTTTTAATTAATAGAGATTTCTAGGATGGGAAGATCAACTTACATCGGAAATATGCTCATCTTAAAAGTAGGTGGAATAATTTTCTCTTATAATTATAACTTTTTAATCAGCTTGTAGATTACATTCCCCATCAAAGTTTGCCTTCCTTTGTCTCTGGCTTCATTGAATAAAAAGGTTCTGTGCTTTGGGCATAACCTAAAATAGTTTGTTATTCAGTTTGACGATGGCATATGCTTTTTAATATTCTAACGTCAGGTGAAGCTTTCTTGTTTATGCGTATGATAAGTTTGTCATCATTATTGACCCCAACTGAAAAGTTCTATGAACTGCTTCAGTTTTCCTATATTGAATCTAGTCACACGAGCAGTGTGCCTTTTTATATCATTGAAAAGGTGTTTTGTTATTGTTTTATGTTATTTGATTCTCAAGTTCTTTGGTTTGCTGAAGAATGCACTATTTACACCATTATACACACTGAATAAGTTGATTGTTTAGTTTCTGATTCTTATATACACTGATAAGAGTCATGTCCAATATTTACCTGTTCTATAGTTTGACTCTTGAGCATGTTTACTTGCCTTCAATATGTCATGTTGAACTTTTTTTAATATCAATTATCTTTAGAGTTTATTTCCTGTGTGTATTGCAATTTTGATTATTTGTTGTTGACAGGTTTCACTAAAATTTTTCTGTAATAGGATTCACGAATATACATGTTTTGTTAGTTAACTCTGCTATATAACATCTGATATCTTGTTCTCCCAACTTGTCAGATTGCCATGAAGGAGCTTCGAGAGCGGAAAATACCCTTTACAATCCGACGCTACTTGCCTGATGGGAGGTGAATACTGACCATTATACATGTTAGAGAGTTCTTTTTCTTAGCTGGGGGAGGTTAAGGTAGATAACATCCTTTATGCCATACTGACTGTTATCATCTTTGCAAAATTCTCCAGCTATGAAGATTGGGGAGTTGATGAACTTATTGTGGAAGACTCTTGGAAGAGGCAAGTAGGTGGTGATTGATATGATTGAACTGACAGAGGTGTGGGGAGGAGTGACACACTAAATTTTGTCTCCTCAGTACTTTTACCGTTGATTTGTTTGAGTTTGATACTGATCTATGATCCCACCCACCTTAAAATCTGGGTTACAGCTTACAGCGATGTCTTAGTTTTGAATCTTTCCATGATGTCTTAGTTTTTGAATGTTGCTTGTGCTTTTAAGCTTAGTATAATTTCTGTTTCAATTTGTTTATATATGATTTCAATAGTGTTTGTTGCTGTTTGTCAAATCAACTATCAGGACACTCTCAGCTCCATGAAAGATTGGACATTGGTTGTGTTGTAAGCTTCATGTGATACTCTTTTACTATGTTTCATTGGAACATTCTGGAAATATCACTAGTACCGTTGCAAATGGAATTTTGATGGCAAGTCAAAATTAGGAGTTGATTGGTTTGAACCAGTGAAGTGGTCACGATGCAAAATAAAAATAGAAACAGTGAAATACCGAGATAGAAATAATAAGTGTTAATAAAGTATTTGAACTAATGAAGTGGTCGCATATTATTACTCGAGTTGAAATGTATCGTGATCTAATTTTTGGAATGCATGCTCACAAAGTTTTGAAGAAAGAAAAAATAAGTTGGGATTGAAACTAAAGTCACGAAAAATTTTTAAAATGCCATTGCATGATTAGTAAAAACGCTGAAAGCATATTTGTCTTCTAATTTTAGTGTTTTTAAAAATACTGAATTCATTTTCTGAAATTGAAAATAAAGATATCTAACCAAATTAAAAACACTCTTGCATTTTTTCTATTTTCATACACTCTATTATACTTTTTGATTTAATGAAAACTTGATTGTTAAAAATTATTTTAATTATTTTGATTTACAAATAATATATATAATATCAATTAAAGAATTTAAATTTTGATTGCAAATGAAAAAAAATTCTATATATTGCACAGGAGACCACTAGAGCTTGCTGTATATATATGGATTTGTCTAATTGAAAACAATTACTTCAACTGTTTATAACCATGAGACTAACTACCAATAAAAAAACCATGAGTAGTGTAAGGACATGACTAATGATACCATCTTGCATAATAATACTAATGAGAATCAATAATAAAAAGAAAAATAATAATTTTAAGAATAAATAAATAAATAAAATAAAATATATGCATGGTAGAAATCAATGGGAATAAAAAGGACATAGCAAAAAAGCTCCACTTAAGTAATCTAAAAGCTACTTGGGTTAGCTTTTATAAAATCTTTCGTTTTTGTCATGAAAAATAAATTAATTATTTTTTTAAGAATTTTTTTTTAAAAGAGTGTTTGACCTAACTTTTACTTTTAAGTAAAAAAAAGATGGATCAAACACTACCTTAAAATAAGTAATATAACAAGGTGTATTAGCAAAAATGTGACAAATTGGAAAACATCCATATCTTTAGTATAAGATTATCTTTTCATTCACTTTTCTTAGACCAACACCATAATAGTTGGGATAATATAAATTATTATTTAAATAATTAACTAGATATTGAATAGTGGGGAGTTTAGTTAAAAAAATTAGTTTTGTTTTATTTTTTAAAAAATTTAGGTTCAGGTCTTAAATATAATAAAATTGATTTGTAAAGTGAGAATTGCCTCCTTTTTATAAATTTTATTTGATCATATCACTAGTTGATATGAGATTTTTAACATACTCTTTCATGTTGCATATTAGATATCTTGAGCATGAAGTTTGTAAAATTGGACTTTAATAATTGATGACCTGATATGATTTATAATAATCATGTTGATTAATATCATTTTAAAAGTCATTGTTTGAGGCTAATTCCATATTTCAAAATTGACTTGTAAGATGAAGTTTAATTCTCACTTATATACTTTAGTTTGACCATATTATTAATTGATGTAAGATCTCTAACATGATTTTTGAAAAGAATATATATACTAAATTTAACTAAACTTTGTTTTAGTCCATTTTATTTTAAACAATCTTAAACATAATCAAGAATGCATGTTATGCCATTCATTTTCAGTAATTCAATCCAATCATACAAGGAATGCATGATAATTCAATTTTATGTTGAGGTTGTTAACAAACCTTGAGACACATCCTAGAAATGGTGCATCTTTGAGTTTATCAATAACAAAATTTTAAGTGATAATTTGGAAAAGATAGTTGTCATGGTTCAAAGGTTTCATGAATCATGAACTTGAAGTTGAGATCAATAAAAAGTAGTCTATCTTAATTTCAAATTATACTCCATTGTAACCAAACTCTATATTGATGAATATATTTGAATTTCTTATGTATTGCCTCGCAAACTTGAAGCTTTACTATCACTCTTTTTGTGTGTATGAAACTTTTGATGGTAGTTAACATGAAATATGTAAGGTCATGCATCGTAAGTTGAGTTAAAAAACTTTATGTATTATGATTCACACATTTAACACTATATCTTTACCAACTAATAGTTGCTCATATCATATGTATTGTTTAATTTGTTGTCAATAATTTGTCAGGCTAACTAACTCTAATTTATTAATTTCATTAATTTACACATATTATTCTCAAGTACACAACACAAGTGATGAAATTCCGATGCATTTTGTATGAAATTCTATTAGAGGCTCTTGGGCTTGATACCAATCGCTTTAATGGAATTTGTTTTGCTAAGGATATTGAGTTTTTGGGTTGTAACAATGGTCATAGACAGACACAATATTGATAGAAACTTCTTCACTCCACTTTAACATGAACAATGAATGACTTAGACTTATTTGGATAAACTTAGAAGTATTTTTAAGAAAAAAAAAACAAAAATAAGAAGATGAAATTAACGTTTTCATAAGTTAAGATTAACTTATGTATTAGTTAATTTTTAAAGACTCTCTCATATCACTTCTTCAAAAGGTTAGTTTTAACTTACACATAATCTAATTTTATCTTATAAAGAAGTTCATTTTATTTTTTTAATTTTCTTTTTTTAAAAATGCTTTTGGATAAATTTACCTAAACAAACTCTTAGAGTTCTACACTAGAACCAATGAATTATTGTTACTCTTATACATGGTACTAATGAGTTTGGACAAATTCATCTTAATCATTTAACAATGATATTTGAGAATATATAGTGTAAATTACATAATTACCTATTAAAGTTTTATAAAATTACACAAATATTTCATATTTTTCTAAGCATTATAATTACTCCTTTGTAGAGGGTGTTAATGTAATGTATAATAAATTGTCAGTGTAATGTTTATAAACATGAAAAAAATGTTAGAATAACATAAAATAAAGTGTTAGTATATATTTTTCAAAAATTAAAAAAAGTTAATGTAGGAATAAAAAATAACAAGAAGTATTTGTGTAAATTTACAAAATTTTATAAGATATTTATATAATTTATTCTAATATATAATTAAGATAAATTAATCTAATATATCAATTTTACTATTATGTGTAACTAAATGATAGAATTAAAAAACATAAAATAAAGTTAAAAAATATTTTAAAATAAATAATATAAATATAATATTATGTTATGCAAAATGTTATATTAAGTAAAATAAATCTTATTATTAATACATAACTATTAAAAGAAGAAATATAACACACCAGATTGAGTTAGAATAAAATTATAGCTTGAATTTATCTTCAAATACACGTGATCGAATTTCTAAAACCCGAATTCTTCAAAACTAACTTTACAAGTGGATAGTTAAAGAATTATTACTTTTATGTGAAAATTGAATACAAAAAAGGGAAATATGTAAGGGTAGTCCTACACTGTCGGTGATTCATGGTTGATTGCGGTTGGATTTGCATGATGATGTAAAATTTGAAAATATCTTAAGTGGTTTAAAACTCAAGACAACCCGTGAACAAACACGTGACAAATGTTAAACATCTTTTTCAAAGCAAAAATTTAATGCTTTGCAGGCAACGTTACGATAATCATTATGTTTACCTACGTCTGAATTTAAGGGGTTTCTTTTCCTCGTAAGTGGTTGTCGCCGCAAAAACTACAAAAATAAAAACAAGAAAAATACATGGTATTTGTTGGTGTTTTAGTCTATGATTTAATTTCTTTTGTAGTTCATCACGAACGACAGATTCTTGACGTGCATCCCGGAATTTTATTTTTGTTTTTCCACAGATATCTTTCTTCTTCGAAAGTAATTACATGTAGACATCTCTCCCAGCATGAAAGCAAGACTCCATCCCCACAGATGAGATTACACGGAAATTCTTCGAGTCTATTAGCATATATGAGTGTACCTGTCACGTAACTATGGCAAAGGACAGGATGACTATTCTTCACTAGAAGACTTTAAACATATATATGAGTGTCCCAAGACACGTAGTTCCTGTGTGTAATGCTTCAAACACAGCCATATAATTGTAAAGAAAATATGTTGATTAATTGGTTGCTAATTAATAAATAGTAATATTATTCAAATAATTTTGTAGGTCCATACGTTGTTGTGATTAAAACGCATAACCTATGAACTGGATCTCCATCTGTGTTATGCATGTAATGATTTTTTATACGATCGATGTGTAAGGATGACATAGGAAGAATAGCAGCGACTTGGGTGGGTTGACCGTTCAAAATCGAATAAAATGGAGGGTCACTAATTAAGTCGTCTCGTGGCCTTGAACCTATTGACCCACAAGACATTGTGATAAGTGATAACTATAGTGTCAATAATACTCTTCTATATAAAGTAGGACAAGGGACAACCCCAAGGTCACAAATGCCTTGATTTCACTTTTAAATTTGTTCGGTTATCGGCCACAGTTTACAAGGGACACCAGGGGAATTCAGCTATTACCTTTTTTTGTATATTATGTATATCCGAATGGTATCTTCTAGCAGATAGCTAGAGATTAATTTTTTTGAGGATTAAAGATTTCTGCAGTGAGTTTTAAGTTACCAAAGAAAATTATGGAAGAGTAAGTACGTGATCATAGGCCTTCGCCAGGAGGCATGTAAGCCTCATGCGTTCCAGTGAGGTCAACATGTTATGGATTTAATAATACTTCAAAAGCTGGAGCCATGTTATAGATTTTTGAGTGTCACGTTGCTTCTGATATATATTAAGTTTAGCGGAATTGTAAGAAAGATGCTACAATGGCCTGTTTCTTTCTGTTATGTTCTTTTTTCTCCCAAAACTATTTAGCAAAATTGTCACGGAAACAATTTTCAAAAGCAAATTGAAGATACATGTTCATTATAAATTTTAAAAAGTATGTGTTTCGTAGAAGGTATTCCAAACTAACAACTAATTATTACCACGAAATAATTATAATTAATAGCGACCGAAATTGTATATGTTGATTTGTATTTGTTTGGCTTTTATATATAGTTGTAATCGAATTTGATGTGAATGCCTATATCTATTGTTCTATTAATTAAAGAATATGCAATCCTATACACAAAAGTCGCCCACCATTTAAGATGCAAGGCTGAATTTATGGTAAAGAGGTGCTCTTCAATTTTGAAAACTGCATATTTTTACCACGCCATCGTGGTTTTCTTGACGTTTTGGTTGTGATTGCTTAGTAGACAATTAACCAACAGAAAATGAATGAAGACTAGTAACATGCATAAATATTCTGGTGTTTATATTATTTCTATTTATCAATGTAAGACTATTTTTATTTTTATTTTTTATAAGATCCTTTTCATGTTATTTTTTATTAATTATTTTTATCAAAATATTCTTAATAATTTTGTTATAAATATTATAATTTAATAAGATAAATACATTTTCTCTTAAAAAATGATTAATTAATATTAATTAATTAAATAAAAAATATTTTAATAAAAAAAGAAAAATAATGAGTCTTAATAAATTTAAGAATAATTTTTAAAAAATAATATAAATTATTAATGAATTTACTATCATTAACTAAACTAATAATAATTCTTTTTATAAAATATGAATTAGTTAAATGAATTTTATATTTAAAAATGTAAGTAATATTTCATTTGCTAAACTGATGACGAAAATACACTTTTTAATTGTTTGAAATTCATTCAAGTCAATATTGGACAAAAATCGAAGTGTATGTGAACAGTTGATATTGCTGTCATAATTGACTCGTTTAAAGTGGTTTCTGGATATTAATTTGATTTTTTACCAGCCAAGGGAAAGTTAAAAAACATTAGTAGGGGCCCTAGATATCGGATAATCATGATGCTGTGATCATGCCCCTTCTATGACAAGACTTTTTGGTGAACAAGTTCGTCAAAACCAAACCAGAATGTAACAAAACAGCCAGGCGTAGTAGCCGTTGAAAACAACGTAGATGATCACAATTTGGTTTTGTTACTTCCGTGCCATTTGATTCCTTTTACTCTAGTTGGAATAAAGATAATTAAGATAGTTTCTTTCTTTCTCATCTAAATAGATAATAAGAATTAGAAGGCTTTTCCCAATTACTTGAACAGAGGTCTATATAACCTTTATAAAATGACATTTCTTTCCTCGCATGAATTTGAGAGAAATGTATATTTAATTTCCTGAAAACAAGAGCCGTGTTTTTCTTGCTTGTGTCTTATTTTTTCATCTATATTCATTAAATGCATTATGCATGGAAAACACCATACCCTCAAAATAATTATTTCTAAGTATTTTCTATTTGTGATTTGCATTGCATGGATGCATTTAGGAAACCATTTCAAAACTCCAAAATAATTTAGAAGAGCAATATGGGCGTAAGCAAGTTAGTTCAAGGTATTTTAAATAGACGACTTTAAGTTTTATTTATAAAAAATTATCACTTTCATTATTAAATATTTCATTTTAAATCTTAAGTTATTTTTACAAATACAAAACTATAATATACAATTTGTTTTTACTTTTTAGCATGAAGATATGTGCAAAATTCTAAATTAATAAACAAAAAGTTATTTTAATAATTAATAAAAAATAATCAAGTCTTAGAGAAGTTAATTAGTCAAACTCAAATTTTAAAGATTTAAACCTAATTAAGTTTAAACTTTAAATTTGGCTTGTGAAACAAATTTAAATAATCCTTTTTTTTTCACATGCAAGCTTAAATATCTACTATCTAGTACTCAATTTAGCTGAACTGATTTATATCCCTAATCATGACAAATGTGCAATGATATATAGGACCTACTTGTATTACTTAAAGAATCAATTCCTCATATTGTATGCACGTTTTAATATAAAATATGTGGTTGAGATGAATGTAGTCACGCATTTTGATTTTAAGTTAATTTTTTAAAATTAATTATCCAAACTTTGAAAGAAACAAATGCTTAATAGTTGTTGAAATCCATCAAACTTTGAAAATCATCCGATAATTATTGGTTGATTTAGGATATGATCAATATTAATGTGAGAGAGTAGGTGGGTGAGTAGTCTTGACTCTTGTGGTATTGTCGTTGTTTTGTTCTAATAAATAATTACATCGTTTTATACTTTCCCAATCTGTTAGGTGTGTAGCA
The DNA here is from genome assembly GCA_026544285.1 of Pachyrhizus erosus. Taxonomy (NCBI): domain Eukaryota; kingdom Viridiplantae; phylum Streptophyta; class Magnoliopsida; order Fabales; family Fabaceae; genus Pachyrhizus; species Pachyrhizus erosus. The sequence goes on along the minus strand of JAMLFT010004002.1, from coordinate 5,893 downwards.
TGACATGAACAATTCATTCATATTTGGTTCCATAGATTAAACACACTAGTTATGATTTGGTCCATGTTTATGCCAATTCCATGGAGTTAACTTAATTTCATTAAGGAGATGTAATAATTGAAGAAGACAACTTACATTCGCGTTGTCGTTTGTTGAAAATATGATTTCTTGGACACAACTAACTCTTTTTACCTTGTTAAAGGATTAATCTTAAAGATTCCCACTATTATAAGCAACAAAAGGATCTCTTGAGTTAAGGGGGCATTATTGTGTTTCAGTTCAATGCTCGTGTTAATTACAGGTGTTAGAAAATACAAAGGTATTGGTTGTATGAACAAAATCCAAAATCCCAAAGGAAATAAAAAAAAGTAAGAAACATGTTGTTGTTCCCCACAGTTCCAAATTTTAGTTCATATTGACAAAGAAATATTTACAACCACGAGTCGAAGGGTCAACATCCACCATTATTCATAAGCCAGTAAGAAATCAGAATTGGCCAGTGTCCTCTCTTTACACAGAACCATATTCGAGAGTGCACACACACACACATATTTTCCTTTGAGATTTCTTTTTAATTTTCAATTTCATATTATATTACTATTTTTTTTACAGATATACATAAACAAAATTTTTTAAGAATTAAATCCCAACTTACTTTCTAGGTTTGACTTGAAATCACTTTGCTCCCCTCTAGTTTAAAATTAATAAAGTGATAGTTTGCTTTCATGTAAATTTTTATGTTAACTCATATATGTTGTGATTTTTTAACCCATTTTTTTAAAGAAAGAAAAATTTTGAGAGTCACAAAATTTTTTACTGGTCAATCCTCAATTGTTATTGTATGTGTTTTATACAGGCCGAACCAACAATAAATCAGATTAAAGTAAAATTTTAAAAAAAATTATTACTTCTAAAAAACTATATATGTTAAATATTTTTTAATCTATATAATATTTTTGTTAATATATAAAGTTTTTTATTTTATAAAAATTAATTATAAATATTTTTTTTGTTGATAGACCTAAAATTTAAACTTTAATTATTTTACCCTCAGCCAACCTTGATTTTATAATAAAAGTGAAGCACTGTCGATTTATATACATTACAAAAGTATGCATAGTTTATTTAATTATTACAATATATAATTATTTTCCTATTTTTGCTAGTTAAATATTTAATATTCTTTTAAGTATTTAGTACAAAAATTCCTATGTAAGAGAGTTATTTTTATAAGTGTAACAATTTTTTAAAATTAGTTAAAGATTAAACTTAAAAAACACACAACATAATCGTATAATAACATTAGAATTGCATGAGGCGAAGTTTCACCTTATAAACAAGTAGTTTAGTGCTTGGGAATAAATTATACTTTTTGAAAGAAAAAAACCACACAAGACTTGTTATTAAAACTAATTAAAAATGAATTGATTTAACTTGACTCTAAACCTAATTATTATGAAAAAATTAATCAAATTATTACTCAAAGAGTTTTAATTATACAGCATATTAGAAGTTTAAGTTTAAAGTGTCACGTTAGTTAAATTAATGAGTTAATGAAGATAACATATGACAATAATCTATGTATATCCCTTCCTTGATCCCAATAAATAGTCTTAGAGTCGATACTTACATGATTGTAAGTTCCAACAAGCAGTATCAAAACGAATATTTACTCATTTGTACCTGAGGAGACTTCCATTACATTAATTAGGAGAACCAACTATACTGAATATTAACTAATACTATAAAGCTTAAGTACAGTATTTTAGATTTTTTTTTTCCACTTAAATTTAACTTTTGCATCAAGAATCAATACCGTTATTTAATATTCATTTTTATTAGACAGATTATTACGATAATTTTTAATTTAATTAGAGAACAATATAAAAAATATCTAATATATTTCATATAAATATTTTCCTAATTAATATAAGGTCTCTAAACATTATTTCTCTTATTATCCTACAAAGAGGCATGTTGAACAACTCGCAGGAAACATGACTTTGTCAAATTGTCTAGCCTTGTAAATCAACGGATGACGTTGGTTCACCATTGAAGTATGAACGACTGACATTGTCTGTTAATTTTCGTGTGATTTTTAATAATTTGATCGCAACTAATTGCAATATAAAACATCTTATTAAATTTTATAAGAAAACTTTATTAAACACATGGTACTGATGCCTTATTAAATATTCCTTAATTTGAAAATCAAAAAGGGTAACCACACGATTCTCCATTTGCAAGCTACCATCACGATCAACATCACTGATTGCATATCATCTTCAACTTGTAATATATATTATGGACATGATAAGAGACAAAATCTTTTGTGGGTCGCATCGATTTTAGAAAACAGTGGAAGTGGATTATGCTTCAATCTTTGATCTAAGATTATTATATTAAATGGGTTTTAATATCTCCAATCACTCAATGGGAAGAAATATTTATGTGGGTCCAGGAGAAGAAGAATCTTCTAGGCTGCGTTGGAAATTAAGAGAGAAAACGGGGAAGAATGTTCTCTAAGTTTAATATTGTTGCTGTTATTCTTGGGAGGTAATCAAATGTATCGTCTGAACTACCATGCTTGAGTAGTGACATAATTTTTGAAAAGAACATTCATTACCGCAACACTATGAATCAAATATTGGGTCGGTGCATGCAAGCCTTCCTTGCTTTGCTTTCGATGCAAAAGATTCAACATCTTTAACTATGATAACTTCGAAATTTTAAACCTGTTAGTAATGGTTAGGCTGACTCAAGAAAATTCCCGAATCAATGAATTAAATGGTGTAGTTGATCTCTATTACTTAGTGTCGTGTGAGGTTGTAGCATAGAAATAAAAAAAATATATAATAATTTTATTATTATTATTATTTTTAATTCCCTACTATATCTCATACTGAAGAGACAAGTGTAAGACTCTTAAAAATTCTCTTTTGAGCCACTCTTTTTGTCTTCTTTCTTGATTTATTAGAACTCTAGTCCTTCTTTTATTATCTAAGAATAAGAAAAAAAAAATATAAGAAAAATAAATAGAAATCCTAATTATAATGCAAAAAACGAAGGATATCATCTCTTTCATTTTAAAATTCTACAATTCAATTATTTGAGGGTAAAATGAGTTAAAATTTATAATAAGTGAATCTGAATCTCTTAAGAATAATAAAAAATAATTAAATAATTTTAAGAATTATTAACTATTTATTATTTTTATCTTTTCAAAGGTACGAGTATGACTGGAGTGCAGAACCAAGTTATTGGGCTGCAAGGCGAAGGTGCGTAACTGGGGTGTCAAGATTTTAGTTAATTCACTATAAACTCGTCAACAATTCCTTTTTTTTCTTTTTCTTCCATTTTTTGCTACTAACCCTTAACTAATTATTTGTAGGAAAAAAACAATTATATATCTACATATAGTAACATTTATAATTACATGTGTAATGATAAACTTACATTTCATTTTTTGAGTGCTTGGGATGGAAAGGAAAAGAAAATAAAATACATGATAAGTCACGCAATAAAAAAGGAAAGTAAAAGAAAAAGAATTTGAAATAAAAAGATGGAAAAAAATAGGTGTATACTTATATTTATTTTACATTATATTACAAAATATTCTAAAACTCAGACTGTCTTATTTAAATTTGTTTCTCTATAATATTATGATGTTGATCTTTCGGAAATAGTATTATCTCCATTTGAATATAATGTTGCAGGTGTTAATAAATATATAATTAAAGCTTTTTTTTTAGAGTATTAATTATGTGTATTTTTGTTATGAAAGAAAAATAAGATGATCATACTAAATTTTTCAAAAATAATTTTCTCAATCATAACCACCTTTTTAACTAGATAAGACCATTAAATGATCATTGTCCCACATCAATCACTATATATCATGAAATTTTGAGTGTCACGTCAAGCTACTCTTATATGGATCTGAATCTTAAGTATGAAAAATAGTTATGTTTATCCAAATACGAAATATGGTAAGTTCATAAAGAGAGAAATTACCAACACCCAAAAATTCTCTATAAATACCTCATGGTTACCTCATCTATGTATGCAGTATTTCTTTCACTTAGTCATTTTTTCGTTAGATTCTATAACTTGAATGTTGGAGTTTCTATAGGTATATATCCCTTACCTTCAACCATAACCATATTCATCGCATGACACATGAAAATCCAAGAGACCTTCATGAAGACTCCATTCATTAAATGCGTTTCTCAAATCACTCTTAAACAATTTTAATGAAAATAAACTTTAATTTCATGTGAATTAAAAGTTATATAGAGTTCAAACATTACTCTTCACTCAACAGTCAATTTTATAAATTGTTCCTATATTGATAAGAATAGCTAATATTCAATTAAAGAAATTAAGTTGATATATAATTAACTTTTTTTTAATTTTACAATAAATTCCATGAATTTATATTTATAGACACATACTTGTCTACATATATAATGAAATGCTTTTATTATTAGTCAAATATTTATTTATACAGTAATTTAATACTTATTTACATAATATGGATAATTCTTCACAATTTTAATAATAATTAATTATAATTATAAAATTTAAATATTAGATTTACCTAAAATATTAGTTTTATATTTTATCATTTTGTTTTGTTATCAGAGTTGTTTCCCCTCATGAAAGGAGTATGGGAGAAATTATTTTCTCCTCCAAGGAAAGATTTTCTTCCTCTCCACGTTATCCTAACTTAACAAATCTGAATACAAACGCTGATAAATGATAACATCTGGCTTAAGAACAGAATGGACCCAAAAAGTAGTTGACAAATTAATCAGTGGCAATGCAAACAAGAAATGAATTACTGATAGCCATGTGTGTTGCTTATGCTTACGGTCTCGTGAGAACAAATAAAAATATCCATCAAAAAATTTAATCTGTTAATTATTGCCTGTGAATGTGATGTTATATATAAGATCCTTTGTCATTATAAAAGAATGAAAAAAATTATTTAACTTTATTAAATTTATTAATAACTTATATAATTTTTTAGAATTATTCTTAAAATTCTTAAAATTTTATTTTCTCAATTTATTTTCGTTTAATTAATTAAAATATCTCTATTTAAGAATATTTATTCAAAAAATAACTAATATAATAGATAATTTAAGAGAAGTCTAATAAAAAAGAGTTAAAGACAGTTTCCAAGATGGGTATAAAAATGCCAGAGAGGTAATTTAAAGAAAAACCACGAAAGCACAATCTTTTAAGTGGTTAAAAACGTGGAAATAACAACGTATAACTTCATAGGAGGCGTGGCAAAAACGCATATGTAAACACGTTATAAATCTCAATTTTGATCGAGTTTTAAAATCTTCAATAAAGTCACTGAATACGTCAAGTCTACTTACTTTTCACTAATATGTATTCATTGATGTCAATTTGTCTAATTGTCACTGTCGGGGAAACAATTTCAAACAAGACAGCATCATGCTTAATCACATTAATTTTAAGGGAACGCGTGTTATCTCAAAGAATGCATTTTAATATTTTTGGACTAGGTATAGCTTTGTATTTCGAAAAATGTTTATGAACACATGATCATGCAACCAAAATACAATGATTTAGCATACTATCTAAAGTTAGTTGTTGTTTAACATCAATCATGGTAATGCAAAGATTTATTTGTGAGAATTTTCTACAATTGATAATTCTATTCCAATTCTTACTTAGTTACCCTGCTTCAATTCTGTATTGTTTAATTGATTATTATCATGTTTTAGCCTTTCTACTTTTTTTTTATCTGTTTGTTTGATAATTATATTCAACGTTTAATTGTTAGCATATACTATTTTTGTTTTTTTATAAATAAAAATTAACTAATTTTTATTTTTAAATATAAGTAAATTTTAAC
>JAMLFT010004001.1:0-20631 GCA_026544285.1 Pachyrhizus erosus | reverse complement strand
GTTCAAGTCTCCTCTTCATTGACCTTGTTAAAGGTCCAAAGGGAGCCTGAAGTGTCTTGGGGAGTGTCTGACCCTCTGATGAAGCTAGGAATGTATCAGGTTGCTTCCATAATGTTCTCAACACTCCCACCCCCAGTTTACTACGGTTAGGTAGGTAACTATGACTCACTGGCATCTAAACTCTAGAGGCCCTTTAGAGTTTTCATTATTGACTTAGACACTAAAGTGCTTATAATTATTATCTATTAGAGTAATAAGTATGGTTAATACACTATGGTGACTCGTTCTAGTGAGAGTTGAGATAGTATACAAGATTATCAATTTGAATTTTATCGTAGTTGTGTAAAAAAATAAATTTATTAAGTACAATATTGGAATTTTTGTTATTACTTTATTAGAGTTCTTTCGCCTTAAAAATGTCTAATTATTCATCCCTTTCTACGTTCACCAGACTCCTATACCATAGCAATATTTACGCAAAGGGAAGGATCCAATCACCAACTCAGATCTCAACTCTTATAAAAGGAGTGGAAACACATAATTTAATTAAAGAATATCCAACTTAAAAAAAATTTACGTCTACTATACCTTAGATGTGATGAGTAAGACATTCTATTGTGACATTTGCTATGATACATTATGAAAGATCAGTAGTCTATTTATAATATTTAGTAAGTAGGTTAGCAATGAACCGTAAAAAATGTATAAATATACTGAAGGAACAATAAAATTTTAGAAAAAAAAATTATAGCTCTAGCTCTTTTATTAAGTTATAAATTCTTAATTGAAAGCTAACATGTATCATATATTTACAATAATTGAAACACAAACTAATTGTAAGTATCAATTAGAAGTTAAACTTGTAAAAAAAAAAATGTTCCACATTGTTTTCAAGCGACTCACTTGTTCTTTTTCATGATGCATCATAAACATAATTTTTTTTGAAATGTTAACTCAAACTGCTAAGAATGTTGCTTTTAGTAATACTACTACTTGCATTCCAAGATGATAGTAGAAGATTCTTTTTTTCATGCAAATTAAGAAAAGTATATATTCTAAAAAAATAACATTTAATAAAAGACAGATTTATTGAAATATTTTTATTCTCTTAATTTCAATAAATATATTATTAAGTCTTTGAAAATAAAAATATTTATTAGATAACAAAACTTAAATAAATATTTTAATATATTATTAAAAAGTAAAAACATAAGTTATTTTGAAATATTTTTTAAATGTTAAAACTGTAATAATTTTAAAACAAAAGGGGTATTTAAATTCACGTTAATTAATGATTCTTGACTCGTTTGTTATACAAAGTGACCTATAATTTTTTCTTTTCCATTTTACTATTGTGTATACTTATTTTAACTAAATCTGGTTAAATTTGTAGATAGGGATCACATTCAGAAAAGGTGTAGGAGATAAAGTAAGGAACGTGGCTTATCTATCGTTGAATATGATATTGGCTTATCACAAAAAATAATTGTATTCTGGCAGTACCATGCAATATCTTTGAAAAAAAATGAATTAGTGATAAATTAAAATATTAATAAATGTGCACTAATTTCTCAATTCTATCATAAAATAAGACGAGTGCCGTAATCATCAAAACTTGCCTAAAACATAAACGGTATGTACTCCGTCAGAAAACAAGCTAAAAAAGTCTTGAAACTATAGAGCCAACTACAAAAAAGAGAACACATGCAAGCAATTCCAGAATATTTTAGCTATTAGATTCAATTTTAGTAAAAACTTGGTAAGGAGAAAAGTGCTTTGAAAGAGAAAAATATTATATCTACTCATTTTCCATTAAGAATATCATGTTTCTAGGGCCGAAGCATGTTTCTGTAATGCAGCAATTAAAATCAAGAGAAAAGAAAAAAAAATCATAAAACAAGACTACACTTTTTGGGACAGCATGCAGCAATGCATTAGACAAGACTAATTACAAAATACATTCTATTACAAGACTAGGATATATGTAGACTTACACAAGTTTTTGTTGAAGTTAGTTGGCATTTGTTTTTAGTAGTTTCTCTTTTCTGCTAATAATTAGGAACCATGGCTGTTATGCTATCTATTAATCAGGAGTCATGAGTTTTAGTTTTATCTACTCTGTTGAGATTTGCTTTAATATTTTCTGAGCACACGTTTTTGTGTGGCAGTTGTGGTGTAAGGCTATTTAAAAGCCCATTATCTTTCAGTTCAACAGAGTTTTTTCCTTTCATGTTACAGTAGCTTTCTCTGATATTTAACAGTTCTAATTAAGCACAAGCAATCTAGCTCGTTCAAAGCTACTCAACTGTTCTGTGAAGTCTTGAAGATATACAGAATTACTGATGCACCAGTTGAACGAGGATTTGGAACTGGAACACAGCTGAACCTAGGCCCAACATACGAGAAAAAGCGTATAAACCCATAACCAAATTAGCATAAACAAGACACCCTACTCGCAAGGAAACGAGGAATCTTCAGATTTCTTAGTAAAATTATTTAAATAGAAAACACAATTTAGGCTCCACCAGAAGCCAACGGGGGTCAAAGTTGCATAAAAAAGCACATGTTTGCTTACAGAAGTTGCACAAATTCAAGACAAGATAGATATGATGCGTTTTACTGGACACTGAAGTTGATATATGGTCAAAATCGCCAGCTTTGCCCGGGACTTGCTATCTTTGTTGAGGATTCTCATCCTCCCCCAGATCTTATGCAAATAGATACAGTCCTAAAAGAAACAGCAAAAGAATCATGAACAGAAAAATAGAAACCTTAAAACGAAAAGACCCCAAATTAAAGACTACAGCTGAGCACAAGATGTTGAAGGAAAAGAATATGAAGAAAGCAGTATATATTCACTGTTGAGTTATAAGCCCGATGACAGTGAAATGGAGGATCAAGTAATGAACATTTTTTTAAATAGAGGGCAACATGGTATTGGTTGTGGTTAGAGGGCGTGAAAGCTGTGAGACAGAGTTGTGGTTCAATGGCATAGGGGATTTGGAGGTGGCTCAATGGTGAGGTTCTGTTTGAGTTGAGTCTTTCTTGGTACAGTTCCTTTCTTGATATGTGCTGTTTTGATATTGGAGTGAAAGCAATTTTTGGGAAGCAATTCAGAAATAAAATGTATAGAAATCATCCCCTCAACACAACCAAGGTATATTCCAGTAATTAAGAAGAAAAACTTTTAAAAAAAACTAGAGGATATACCTGTTCTGCAAATCTGGTGGCGCTGGAACGCAGGAACTAATTTACTGTTACTGTGAATCTTTGATGTTCCTTTTATATTTTCTTCATCTCCTTATAGTTCGCAAGAAAGACACTTTTTTCTGCTTATCCAGTGCATCCTCGACAATCTTTCTCTTGTATAGCAGAAAATACTAAATTAATCCCAAGGGCTAAGGTTTTCTTTCGTTTTAGCAGCAGGAAATATATTACAAAATATTTCATAAAATTAGAGTAGACGATAAACTAAATAAAGGGACTGCCGAGATTGGTAGAGGGATGAAGAGCTGTTCTCAAAGGAATCCAGGCAAGAAATCCAAGTCTTTTGCCTTGCAGTGGGTGCGGAAAGCAGATATATTCCATATAATCAAGACTTGCAAGTTGCAACTTAAATTGCCAGCAAAGCACAAGATAGTTTGTTCCAATGTTCTTATTTTCATCCTATTACTTCCATAATTACCCAAATTAGACAAGTGCTCTAACTTTGCCAGCATATACAACCTGTTACTATTTGAAAGAAATTAAACCTTAATTTTCATATTTGAACTCTTCCAGTGCCCCAATGGTTCTTCCATGCATAGGCAGTCATTCAACCCATTGCTTTAAACAACCCACTTTTCCTCATCTAGTTCAGGGATTACAACATCTTCCCTCATCATACATGCATAATTCTTTTGAACTGGTGCCCCAGCCTGAGCAAATAGCTCAACCACAGCAGGCAGCATACCATAGTACCTTTTCAACTCATTCACCAAAGGCTTCCTAGGTTGTTGATCTCGAATGTGATAGACATATACTGGAGGTGCCAAATCATCAACCGTTGCCTCCTGCCATGCATGTTGCCCATCCCTCATCTGGTGTTTGAGAGCTTGACAATTTCGTACTCTATGACCTTTGGGTCCCACTTGTACCTCTGGACAATATCCACAAGTTTGGACAGCATACTTCTCCATAAGTTTTGAAGCTCCTGTCCGCAATTTTTCCCAGGCTTTCATGCCTTGAACAGCAATAGCTGCACAGAAACATGCATATTGTCAGCATAGTTAACAAAGGAAAGAATGTGTGCCAGAGACAAGAAAAAAGTATTTGTTTTCATAAACCTTGAATATCATCAGAATGCATCACCATAGAATTTGTGCCTTCATCCAATCTTCTTTTCTTATACCAAAACCCATGTGCTTCTATATCTTCCCCAAGAGAAATTTCTTTTGGAAATCGTTTCTCAAAATCAACAATCCTACCAGCAACACAGTAAACAGGGAAGGACCTTCTCCTGGTAGGGTAGTCCGGTATGTCAAAACCTGCCTGGATACACAATTCAACAATTGCTGGAATTCGATCCACTTTAAGCATTTCATTATGTGAAACAGCCCTCCCTATTCTATCATACAGATGAAATGACTCCACAAGTGGCAAAACATGTTCAATACCACCTTTGACCCAACTATGTTCTTTGCTTGATGGGCTTTCTCTAACATCACATGTTCTAATTTTATGTGGTGGATGACCAATATGAACTTCTCCACATATGCTGCAAAGCACCCAAAACCTTAAACAATTATGCATATTGAAAAAGTCCCGAGTGATGAGACATGTTTACATTATACATTTAGAATAGATCCAGTTCACATCAAACATGAACTTCTCCACATAAGCTGCAAAGCACCCAAAAGCTTAAACAATTATGCATATTGAAAAAGTCCCAAGCGATGAAACATGTTTACATTATACATTTTAGAATAGATCCAGTTCACATTAAGCAATCCTCTAAAACCCAGAATGCATGGAAAAAATCATATTATATCACTTAGTTGACAAGTTAAAAGTACAAGGCATTTTCAAAAATACCATGCAAAAAAATAGAAAAAAGGAATTCTGATTGGAACTCAGATATCATACTTGAATGGAAGTTCTACAGGCAACATGCTAAAAGCTTAAAAACCAATAATGAAGAATACCAGAGTTATGGTGTGTGACCTGCATGTATAAATAGCAGTGCAGTTGATAAGTCTTGAAACACTAGATAATAGCTCACATCTGGCAGCATAAACTTCATGAGCAATAGGAATCAAATGCTCAACCAACAAGCCATTTTCAGGAGGTTGTAATTTAATCTCATGCACCTTTTGTCTCTCTTTTTTCTTCAGTCTAGCTTCACGCTTCAGTTCATTAAAACTTGTCACAGGTGGTTTCCTCTCAGACCTGTTGAGCTTTCTTGGCAGCTCATTGCAAGTCGCCACAGTAGAGTACCATATACAGAAATGCGTATTTATACCTGTGAGCTGTGTACCCTGAACTTGTTTCACTCTCTCAAGGAGATTACCAATAGTTTGAACATGTCTTGGCAGCATCACTGCTCTTTAGTAGAAGAGAGAAACCAACATTGAAAGATATTCATATATACAGAAATTGAAACTTTTCGTATTTAATTATTTTCTTTTCTAATACATAATATGCAATTCTATATGTTGAAAAAATAAATTGCATTATGTTTTACATGTTGGCTTGGCTTTCCAAAGAAACAGAAGGTTCTCAAACCCAACATGTACAGCTGAAGTTAAATATAAACAGAACCATGACTGCAGCCAGGAAAGAAACATCTTACTGATACAAAGATGAGCTTCAACATGTGAATTTATACATATAACCTACTTAATTCAGCTACAGTACAGCATTACCCCGAATACTTAAAGGAAACAGAGTATTCCTATACATAAAAGTAAAAAGATGATTCAATCTTCCAAATTCCAATAGCAGCCATACATTTTGTACCACATCAAACAAATCCGAGACTTCATACCATAATTTCTCAAAAATAAAATGAAATCAGCAAGCAGCAAATTAGTACTAGACACTCATAGAGGAGTCCCTGTATGCAACTTATCAATCCCTGAAAATGCAAACCAAAAACAAAAAAACTAAACTAAACTACTTGCAAACAATTCCAGTGACACTTAAAACCTATCAAATTGAATAGAATAAAGTTCAAAAGCAAACAAACAAGTCAAGATACCAAGCCTCTTACACAGCTGTCAGAAGAATAAATTTGATTTTATAGCCCTATTCAGATTCAAGCAAAACTGCAATCATCAATCAAATACAAAGAAATGTATATGAAACATGAGACTCACAAACACACAATAACCAATGCGGCACCCACAACGGCACGGATGGCCTCCTAGAGTTTAACCATTACTATCTGAGTCTTCTAAAAGCTAACAATGAAATAGCTAAAGGTAGAGCTACAGCAACAGAGAAAAATCATATTAATACTAAAAAATTTTAATCGTGCTATTGAAAAATGGAAAAGTTGTTGCGGTAAAGGCAAAGATAGAATCATGGCAGAGACCGATTATTTTTCGGTAACTAATGTCACCATATAATAAAATCATATTTTGAATCTTCGTTACATTTTCCACAATATTAATAGGTATGCAAACTCGGGAAACAGGTAAAAGAAAATATACCTAGAGCGGAGGATGGCGTTGGACTGCGACGGACGAACTTTGCGGCGGCGAGAGAGCTCAGGTTAGGGCTCTACGGGGGTGGGAGACACCTCTTCGGCACTCTGGTGCTGCCGCAGTTCAAACGCATTTTATTTTATTTTTTTGTAAGAGAAGGGAAGCAGCAGTTTTATTATTAGTATTTAGTATTTCGCTTAAGTTTAAGTAAAATAATTAGATTTTGATTTTAGGTTGAAATATTAATTTGGTGCATGAAAATAATATTTTCTACTTTATTTTTTGAGAGTTATTTTTATTTTAATTATTTAAATATTTTTTTTATTTAATATATATTATTAAGTAATAATATTAAATAAAATTTTAAGAATGATTTTGATAATATGTTTATTTATTATTTTATAAAAAATTTAGTACGATAGTCATATATAATTTTTTAATAAATTGTGTTTTTAAAATTTTATTTATTTAAAAATAAGTTAATGATGTTAATTGTTTAATAAATATTTAAAAATAAAATATATAATTATTATATTCAATTCTTTAAATATATAATAAGTCATTAGATTATGAAAATCGTTATTAAAATTTCATTTAAAAATAATAAAGACTAAAATAAAAAAATTAGTTAATAATAAAAAATTAAATTAAATTAAAATTAAAATACTAAAATAAAAAAAATATAAAAGATCAAAACTAAAAAGATATTATTTTCAAGAATTAAATTGATATTTAAATCATGACTTTATTACTTAAATTACTTGTGTTTTATTTTACTATCTCATAAAAAAATTTATGTTTGATTTTATTACATATTATTAATTTGGTTTTAGTAAATGATAATATAACAAACTACTTATTGAAAAATTCAATTAAAAAAATTGTTTATCAACAATAGAAAAATATACATATGTAATATTAGTTAGTCTTATTTTTTGTTGTTATTTGATAATATTTTTGTTTGAATTTTTCTACGAACTATCTATCACACATCATATATTAAAAGTATATCTTATTATATCTAATTAGATTTTTATGTTGTCATTGGATAATTTTTTGTTAAATTTTCCTACAAATTATTTGTTGCGTTATTAGCTTAATGATAGTAAAATCAAATATAAAAAATATAAAATACTAAAATAAAAAATTTATAATTTAAATAATAAAATTAAATAACTATTTTATAAGTATAAAAATATATTTAAGTCTTACTATTTTATTTATTTTTGCTAATTATAATTATAATTAAATTTAGAATAATAAATATTTTAAATTTATAAATTATATTATAATTAAAATTTAAAATAAATAATTTAAATTATAATATAAGATATTTTTAATTATTATTTAAAAAAGTCAATTTAAATATAAAAATAATAGTATAAAATACAAGGAATAATTAAGAAAATTAAATATTTCATTCGGATACACTTTTTAAACCAATAAATATTGGCATATTATATTAGTAAAATTAAATATATTTTTAAATGTAAGTTTATTTTTTGTATTTTTGTTTTTTAATTTAAAATTGATTTTTTTAATTCGTGTAATTTAAAAAAATGTATTTTAATCCCTTTACCAAATATTGTTAGAAATTTCACTTATGACTAACAAATTATAATTCGTTTACTTAGTAACCCACTTTATGATAAGGTTAATAGTAGAAGATTTGAGAAACAATTATAGGTGCAAGAGAATGATTAGTAATTATGTTAGATATATGGTTTATACCCCATTTAATTTCATATGAAAATTTGACCCATTAAAATTTCAATGTAGACAATTTTTTTTTATTTTGTGTATGTTTTGTCTTGACTATAAACAAAGTCAAGGTCAAACATTATCTTATGTTGAAGTTGGTTTATCAAAATCACTTGTTTTTCATGGTGAATTACATGTTGCAGTTTTTAGAATCAAGTATTTACGTGTTTTAAAAATGTTAATATGTGATGTTAATGTCCAGTAATGTAATTTTGATAAAAAAAGTATAGAGAGGCATTCAAAAGATATAAATGAATGTAATAATTTTTTTGTTTTTTATTGGTATTTAACATTTTAAGTTTAAAATATCATTTATTTTAATCTACTATCTTTACCTTAATTGTTTATCAAATCTTGTGTCTGTTATAGTGAATAACAAATAAATGTATTCTTGTATTATCTTATTAAATATTTCAGAGAAAAAAAATAAAGAAAAAAGTGATAGATAAGATATATGATGTGAGGAGAAAAATAATATTAAAAAGAAAAAATGAAATAAAAGTAAATTATAAGAGAATGTAATATATATTTATAATTATTTTTTTTATGAGAAAATAAAATAATGGGTTTATTTGTATGTGTTTATTTTTTAAAAATAACACTTTTTAATTAAAAAAATAGTTTTTATATTTTTTAGGATCAATTTGTTTAAACATAAAATAAGTATTTATGAATAAAATATTTTTTAAAATAATTGATTATTTAAAAAGCAGACAGAATTTATTTTTTAAAAAAGTAAAAATATGCTTATTTTATAAATAAATAGTTTAAACAAATACATAAAAAATAAAAAATATATTTTTAAAAAATAAGAACAAACAAACCGATCCTTAATGTGTTTGTCTAAGTTGTTTTTATTAAAAAAATAGTTTTATGTTTTCTTTTAAAACATATCCTATTTGTTTTTTTAAAATATTGCTTTTAAAAAACGTTTGTTTTTTCATAAATATAAACAAACTGGCTCAGTCTTGAAGAAGGTTTCTCTATATCTTTTATAATATAAAAGTGGAAGAGGGTGGACGTTAAATTAGAAAAAAAAAATGATAGGGATTGTAAAATAGTAATAGGCAGTTTTGAGAACACTTAAAGGATAAAATAGTCTTAATAAAATGTAGAGACCAAAGGAAGTTGCTATGTGTTATAATAAGATGCAAAATCTCAATTTGAGTTCTTAACTCTCATTTGGTGAGTTCCTTTTTATTACACAAGTTTTAATAGTCATTCACTAATGTTCACTTCAATGCTAAAATTCAAGTTCTCATCTTATTTTTATTAGGTCCTATTTTACAAATCTACTCAAACATAAATCCTCATTTTAACTTAGAAAATTGTTTCTAAATTTTCAAGCAACTTTGATTGGATTTTTTTTTTTTAAGCATTGATTGGAATTGCCTGTATAAGCAACTTCTATAAAAACTTAATAAAAACTTTTATTTAACTTTTAATAACCAAGCAAGCAACCCAATACATGGCAACAAAGCATAAGCAACGCTGCAGTTACTTTTCAATTGCAGGGGATCCTGGTCCATGTTGAGGGCAAAAGAAAGTTAATAGCTAAACAAAACAAAACAAACTAATGGAAGCTTGGGTTTGCTACAACTTTTATTGGACTTCAGAAAAGGTTCACAGCACTGCATCTCTTGATTATTGTAAAATTCACCAACTTGTATCATTGGCAAAAAAATATGAAGTTACAAAAGAAAGAAAAATACTAATTGTGTTTATACACTTAAAGTGAAACATTATTAAACCAAAGGCACATGTAACTTGATTCTATACATGAATGCAAACAGGGTACATGAGTTGATACAACATGATATTCAATACGAGCACATGGTTTGAGACTCGCTGAAAGATGGCACGACTTTAAAACACAAGACTTGCATAGCCGAAAGATCATTCGTATTGCATAAATGCATGTCCTTCAACATTGTTTTCTGAAATTTGTCCCCAATTTGATGTAGAGTGCAAACCAACACTCAATAACACCATTAGATCACATGCTGAAAAAATCGTTCTACCATCCATTTACCCCCAAAAACGGGTTACAAATTCAACAGGAAAAACAATGATCTATTGCACTAGGCTATGTATTCAATAAAAGAATGATTTGTAAATGCATAAACACTATCAAGCAGGTCATTCAAGCTTTCTCTCTCTAAAGTTCAATGACTCTTCTTGATGTTGTCACCACCAAAATTACGGTGAGTGTCATCACCATCAATGTTCACTATTACCACTAATATTACTATAACCACTAACAAGACTGTTGTCATCGCTACTATCATCATTGTGCTATTACTACCATTAACACCGTTATCGTTATTATCACTATTGATGTTGCTATTGTTGTCACTAACAAAATCATCACCATTATCAATCACCACTATAAGCACCACAATCACCACCGCCAACATTATCATCACAATTATCATTATTGTTGTTATTATCATTAAACTAATTTTAATAGGATAAAAAAATTTAAAAATAATTTTTTTTAAAAAAAGCAAAAGTTAAAGAAAAAAACTAAAATTAAAAACTCATTTTTAAAAATTTTGAAAATCACCCCAAGTTGGACCTTGGTTTTTCTTTTGCTATTGTCACAATGTCATACCATGTTTTGTCCATTTTTTGTCATTTGGAACCATTCCTTATTTAATTTGCAAAATCAAAAAGTCTTTTAGGTCTAAGCAACTTATTGATTTAAATACATGTACAAAGATCATTGATATCAAACCTTCTTTCTATTTTTCAATAATTTGCAATGGTTCATAAAAAGTAGTTCTCTCACAAGTTCTCTAGCTACAAGGTTCTCACCATTGCAAAAAAAAAAAAAAAGAAATTATACCAATAAAAATATTTTAATCATTAAATTATGTCACAAATGGTATAGTGGTTGTTTAGTAAAATTAATTTATTGATATAGATATGAGAACTTTTTTGTGTGTATTTATTAATAAATATTTCCTAAACTTTAAATAATATTTCTCGTTTTTTGTTAGCCAAATAATTTTATATAATATAAGATACAAGGAGTACCCAACCCTTTTACATAAGTATCCAAAATTCCTTCATAATTATTCAATATTTTGACAATTTTCTACATATAGAAAAATCTTATAATTGTATATAAAGTTATATAGCCCCAACACAATAATACAACTCATTGCACACATAAGTAATTTTCACTAGCACATTACAATATACTTAACCCCTTCTTACATAATTATTCATTTTGGTTAGCCCCTTCTGGCATTAATAAACTATGACTCATTGCATACACTAAAGTATATGCCACTACTAAACTTTATGCAAAATGTCAATCCTATAGATATTACAAACACTTTAATCATAAGAAATAATTACTTGACCACTCAAAAAAGGAGAAAAAAAAGTCTTTCACTATTGCATATAATCAAGACCAAGATCTAAACTTATTTTATTCAAACACATATTCAGTATTTGCTTCTTCATTCCTAATAATAATGTTTTTATGCAACCATAAAGTCCAAAAAATAGTAAACCATACAAACCACCAAACTATTTTAGGTCTATTCCTATAAAGTCTAGCATTATGTTGTAGGAAGTTATCCCTAACATCCCTAGGAAGCCTTACTTCAAAGTTAAGCCACATGTAGCATATCTTCCAAACAAAGGAGGAAAATATGCATGAAAACATAATATGAGGTGTTGATTCTTCCTCTTCATGAAAAAAAAAGGCAAGAGAAATCATTGTTTTGTATTAGGATGTGACATTTCTTCAAATTGTCCTTAGTTTGTATTTTTCCAACACTAATCCCCATGCAAAAGATGAAACATTAAACAACACTTTTATGATTCAAAAGCAACAAAAATAAAGAAAAAGGTTGTGACATATAATCATTATGGTGCAACACATCATAGGTTGCTTTAACATAATACTTTTATATTGTCTTTTAATTAAGTCTATCTATCACTATAATATTGTCTAAGTTGAACATTGTTGATAATTTACATGAACATCTACACCAATGACTTTTGTCACTCTAACCACTTCCTCCTCGATTTAAAGCTTTACTCTTACATCCCACCCACCCAATATTCGACCTCCCCTATAACTATCTTCTTTAGAAGTCAAAAATGGTTGAAACTATAAAATAAACTATGCTCCACTATCCATTTTTCATGCCATAACTTCATTATCTTCTCATCCCCAATTTTCCTTGTAACATTTGTACCAAACCAAAATTTTCCACTTCCACCTTTATATACCAATCCTAAATCCCTCCACCACACTACACCTTATTTGAAAACCATATACTTTTCACTTCAGTTAGCCTTCCTATACTTAGCATTTAGAACCCTAAACCACAAATTGTTTTACCCATTCAACATCCTCCACCTCCGCTTTCCTAATGGTACAACATTAAAAAAATTTAATTTTGTTATTCCTAAACCCCCTACCTCCTTAGAAAAACACACCTCCCATTTTACCCAAGCCAACTTCCTCCCTATAAAAAATTCCTCTAAATACTACTTAGTTTTTTTTTACATGTGATAAAAAAAAGAAGTAAAAAAGACATTACCACTAAAAGAGTTACTTTTGTTTCCATCCTGACAACTTCTTGAACTTTTGCACAATAGGATCCAAGTTTATTCCTTTTTTGGATTTGCTCCAAGGATTTCCAAGTATGCAAATGAAATTGACATTACCTTGTTGAAAAGTGAAGCGTAATCTCGTATACAATTTTTATAATTTATGAAACTCACTTCTTTAATCCAATAACTCCAAAAACTTTACTAAATAGCCCCACAAGTGAGCCTACATCCTTATATTTCATTGCCAATTTTTTTTAATAAAACATAATTAGTTGAAATATGAAACAACAAAATAATAAAAAGTGTGGATAAATTATATTTTATTTAAAATCATAAAAAAAATTAAAAGCTATATAATCAAAATAAAAATGGTTGGCAATGTTAGAAAAATGGTGCAATGACTTCAAATTATATTTGTAATGTTAAAAAAAAATGGTGTAACAAGGTTTGAAAGTGCATGTGAGTGTGTATCACATTAAAATGGTGTAAGAAGCAAGTATTTTTTAAAATTAATAAAAGTTTATACCAGCTAAAACCATGATTCGTAATAAGGGATAAGAACCTACTTATACAAGTACATGATGTTACTTAAGAACCTCTCAAATAATAATTCTTAATAAGACATAGTGCTTAATAACAAGTCTTGATAAAGATGTTATGACACATTTGCTGTTAGTAATTGAAATTTATTAAAAAATAAATTTTATGGGCCCACTTCGTAAGAAAGGTGTATATATCCAACAAAACTTCCTTCAGCTAAGTCTAGTTAATTAGATGACCTTGTTAACTATGGATTTAAGAAAGTTAATAGTTAAACCAAATGTAACAAATTTAAGGTTGGCAGGGGTTGGTACAACATTTCTTTGTGTTAAGATAATCCGTCTTTAGATTAAAGTTTGTGAATTAAATTTGAGTTAAACTTAAATTTGAGTTTGTAAAAGTATTTTTTAAGTTTTGCTTTTTCAAAACTACAAAATTTTACTCTCAAATATACTTTTGGGTGGTAACCAAACATGATTTCAAATATATTTTTTTGAACACTCTTATTGAAAATCCAAACATATTCCAAAAAGGTTCACGACATTGCATCTATTTATTCTTATCAAATTCATCCACTTGTGTCATTGAAAAGAATAGAAAGTTACAAAGGAAAAAAAAACGCTTATTGTGTGTACACTCAAAGTGAAACATCAATAAACCAATAGGTACAGATAACTAGACTCTATACATGAATGCAAACAGGGTACATGAGTTGATACAACATGATATTTAGCATGACCACATGGTTTGAGACTCATTGAAAGATGGCATGGCTTTAAAACACAAGATTTGCACAGCTGGAAGAGCATTCATTCGCATAAATGCATGTCCTTCAACACTGCTTTCAGAAATTTGTCTCCAATTTGATGTAAAGTGAGAACCAGCACTTAATAACACCTTTAGATCACATGCTGAAAAATCATTCTACCATCCATTTACCCCCCAAAAAAGGTTACAAATAAAACAAGAGAAATTGTGATCTATTGCACTAGGCTATATATTCAACAAAAAAATGATTTGTAAATACATAAACACTATCTATGATTAGTAGGCCATTCAAGCTTCCTCTCCTTGAAGCTCAAACAATTTCCAAGTGCATGTACTTACATAACCTGGCATCTGGAACGTAATATGTTACCTATGAGACTATCTTTAAGTCCCCCATTTAGCAAGATCAAGAGTTCACTAATGCTTGAAGGCAACCACAGTTTTACTCATGCTGTTTGAAACCCCATTTTGCCAAAATTAGTGTCTTGCATCATTGCAGTAAACTCACTGTAATCAATGCGTCCATCCTGAAAATAGTGCAGAATACAAAGTCAAATAGATAGAAAAGAAAAAGTAAAACACTAAATGCAATATATTACATTATCTCGGTCAATTTCACGTATAATATCATCTAGATGATACTCCTGTAGGCCGAACTGTTGGCAGGCTTGTTGGAGCTCATCTTTTGTAATGTATCCACTCCCATCTTTGTCAAAGTATGTGAATGCTGCATACAGGTGATCCTCCTTCTGGATCTTGTTTAGATGAAGCATAGCTGCTATGAATTCACCATAGTCTATGGTACCACTGTCATCAACGTCTGCCTGAATTATAAACAAGAAAGCAGACAGATTGATATGATGAACTACATAATAAATCAATCATTCGATTGAACGCAATAATGCACAAGTAGTCCAATCTCTCATAAACAACTAATATGTATCAACGTCTTTCCAATTGTATTCGAATGAATCAATCAAACTATAACCAGTCACAAATTCTTTAGTACAAGAAACATTTGTACATAGAACAACCAATTTGGGTAGCAAGCAAGAACTTACCGCTTGCATTAACCAACTAATTTCAGAATCCTTAAGCACGGAACCCACTCTCTCCATACCATTTTTCAATTCCTCAAGAGTGATCTGTCCACTATTATCTGTGTCTATCATCTTGAACATTTCTTTCAGTCCTGCAATTTCTTCCTCAGACAAACTTTCAGCAATTACCTGCCAAAGGAAAATACAAGTTATACCACTGCTTGGATAGAGCAATTATCTTCCGCTGGTAAGATTTTCATTATTATCAGCAAAAGCAGCATTGTTTTCAATTTATTCTTCAAATTACCAAGGCTTCAATTAATTGGACAAGTCTTATCAGTTTCTAGAGATTGTTATAGACAACATTATATGGAAAATTAGATTTCAGCAATAAAATTCGATGGACTGTAACATGCAATGAACTTCTAATCTCAAATAACTAGTGGATACTCACTCGAATGGCTATTTTTTTTAGCTTGTTCATTGCAGAGAATTGCTTCAAACGAGACAAGACAGCAGAATCAAGCGGTTTATTAGGAGCAACACCTCCAACCTGCACCCATGGGTGGCCTGCACATACATCATCAAGCTTAACTTAATGTATTTGTATATTTAAAAATGAAGAAAAATGATATGTTTCAATTTTGAAACAAAATGTAAATTATGGTTATTATTGAAACTAATCAAATAAATGTCATGATTATGATGCAGTCCAAAAAGTAAAATAACAAAGATGAATAAATTGATCATGATGCTTCTCTATATTTCACTTTTGAGAATCCTATATTAATCTCTTCGACATCAAATTAAATGTTCTTGAAACCTTTTGTCTTGCTAAGCAACCTGATTTGAAGTGGAAGGAGCCTATGTTTTGAATACATTATCTGGTAACGTACTTAAACCCCATTAGGAAGAGAGGATTCCAAGACTTAAATGATGATTAATTAATGAAGAACAACTCGGCAACCCATACAACAAAATAGTAAGGTAATAAACAATAATAACAAAGCAACAAAAGGGAAGAAATGTAGTGATTCAACCATAGATATATTTAATACATTTCTAATTTCAAAATTATATTTATTCATTTGGATACTATGCAGAGTTTCCATGCCTGCTGCGCGAAAAATGAAATAGGGAAGCATATCAACAATGCAATTTCCAAGAGAAAATCACCAAATGTGAAATAGGGTACGTTTCATCTGAAATATCAAAAATGAGAATGTCCACTAACAGGGTAAGATCAAACTTTTGGCTTAACTTCTGAATACTATGATAATGGTGTATTGGTAATGTTTGTCCAGTAAAGGAAATGTTAAATTCATGACCTGTATATTTCTCATTCTCTTTACAACTATTAGTTTATAATAGTAAGTAGCAACTAATCAGATAATTTGTCATCATGAATATAAATTGCTAAGAAAATAAAAATCCTGAATAACTATATTGTCTGATGAATTATTTGAATTTGATATCTAATGACAAAAAAAAGTGTGAAAACTTTTCCAAGATGCGTTTCGAATAAAGCCAAGCAGCATCAACGAGTCATGCATACTCACAAAGAACTTCATGTGCTGTCATCCGCTTCTTAGGGTCCCTAACAAGCATCCTTCGAACAAGATCCTTTGCGCTTTCAGATATGCTAGGCCAGGGTTCGGAAATGAAGTCAAGCTCTCCTTTCAAAACTTGCTCAAATATTCCCTGTTCCGTTTCTAATCCATACACCAAACATATCAAGCACTTACGGGCAAGTATTACAAAACACAAACAAAACTAAAACTGAGGAGGAGTTAACATGATGAAATCAAGTGGTATAGCATCCTCACCATCCCAAAATGGGGGAACTCCACTGAGTAAAATATAGATGATCACCCCAGCACTCCAAACATCACATTCTGGACCATAGTGCTTCCGCAAAACTTCAGGGGCCACATAGTATGGGCTCCCAACCACATCAGTAAATGTTTCACCTGAAGTTATCAATAATTTCTCAATCTGAATTTGGAAGAACCAAATCCCAAATAAAAAAGGAAAAGCAAAAGTGTTTATCATAGTTAAACGAAATGGAGAGCCCTAGTAAGTTAAGAGAACATATCCTTGATATGATGTAACACCGTAACAAGTTGTCCTACATACATGACATAATCTAAAATACACCCTCTTACAATGCTGCAATACACTTGCACGCATATTCAATATTTAGTCAACATGATCAGCAAGCCATCCACTATCTCTCTCTCCTTTGTAGAATTCTATAAATATAGGTCCAATAAACCAAAGTCCACAGTTGTTAAAACAAATTCTTTTTCTTTACATGTACGATTCTAGTTTTATATTGTTGCTCATATGTCTGATTCTTTAACTTCTAAACAACCTATTGAGGAGATAAAATGCATATCTATGCATCGGCTGAGCAGCCATCCTACTGTATCTAAACAAAATATGAAATTGGCTTTCGTTCTCGAGTCTCAAACAATTTAAGGAAAGACAAACAGGTCCTCTTCACTTTTATTAACATTAAGTAGCCATAACAATGTCCTGATATTAGCTAAATAAGATTACTAATAAACTTAGAAGTAGTTCACATTCATAATTATTTGATCAAAATTTTGGAAACAAAAAAATCATAGTTATTGATACAACAGTGCAGAAAAAATATGGAACTCAAAACATCAAACTGCATGCGTAATTTGACAAATATTAAAACGTCAAGAGAAAAATAATGTTGAAAACAAATGCCCAAGGAACAATGTTTATGTCGTGTCATTACTTTATTCGTAGTAGACAAAAAAGAGGACAGACCCAAAACGTATTCACAATTCGTTAATATAATTAGCTTTCTAAACAGAAGATAATCTATTTCTAAATGCACTTGTAGATAGAAGTCGAGAACCATTGATCATCAAAGTAAACAAAAATGATGAACAAAGGGTGTGTGTAACTGATAAATTTGCTCATTCATAATACTAGAAACATATATCTCACTCCTAATCGCATAGATAATTCTCTTAGATCAAAGCCACATATTTACTGTTGTTTTAATTGTATTTATTTTGGTAGCATATATAGGAGCACACATTTCAACAACGAATAGATCATAGCATGTCTCTTAGCACTTATGATCATTATCAACTTAAATACTACAAAACGAACCTTTATAATAGCTTCTACAAAGATTATATAAACTTATGAAAGTGACTTATGACCATATAAATTTTATTCAAAGCATAAAACTTAATAAAAAGATAAAATAAATCAAATTTTTTTTATAAGTTAAACTAACTTATGCACTATATACTATAATTTTTTTAAAAAATGATCTAATCTACTCCAAACATTAAGATACATAAATTGATTTTAAGTTCCAAGACTTGATATACATAAGCTGATTTTAACTTGTACTAAAAGTTTAATCCATTAATCTCTTATTTTATTCTATAATTTTTAATTAAGAATTGTATCCAAACTAGCCCTAAGCTGCCATGTGTTAAATTCTTAAAAAATTTAATTAGGCATTTACTCAAGGACAAAGCTTAATACAATCCCTTAAGTTCTGACGATACCATTCTTCAATCAAAATTAGAGTTTCATATAAACCTAAGTTGATATTGAATAAAAAAATTTATTATACAAAATAAAACTCAAATTTGGTCAGAAAATAACACCAAAAATATCTAAAGAAGTGTATATTAACTTATGATTCTTGACACTAAGGATCCACTAAAAGAAAAAGGAAATACCTGGTCTAAAGAAGACAGAGAGTCCAAAATCAATGGTCTTAAGCGGGGACTCTTCCTCATGGTTAATGAATAAAAAATTCTCAGGTTTCAAATCCCTATGCATGACCCCAAGAGAGTGACAAACCTCCACAACACCAACAATCAACCTAGCAAGTTCCGCAGCCTTTTTCTCAGTATAATGCCCCCTTTGAATGATCCTATCAAACAGTTCCCCTCCAGCACAAAGCTCCATCACAACGTGCACTGCAACAGCGTCCTCAAAAGCCCCAACAATTTGTATCACATTAGGGTGACCCGCCAAGTGGTGCATGATCTGAATCTCCCTCCTCACATCCTCAACATCCTCTTGAGTCGTCAACTTCCTCTTCGCAATCGACTTGCATGCAAAATCCTTGTTGGTACCCTTTTGAACGCACAGAAACGTTGTCCCGAATTGCCCCTGACCCAACTTGCGCCCCAAGCTAAAAAACTCTTTCATGTTTTCGGTTTTCCGACCCAACACGGACTCCACTTGAAGTCCCACACTGGATACTTTTTTCAAATGTGTAGGCTTTTTCTGTTTGTCACCGGCAACCGGTTTGGTGTGGACCGACGCGGGTTTCTCGTGCTCGAGAGGGACCGGTTTGTCTTCCGCAGCGGGGATTTTGACCGGTTCAGGCGGTGTGCTCTGAATCGGCATGGGAGGATCGGAGCTTGGAGAAGGTTCGGAGCCTTTTGGGGCGGCAGAGGCTTTGGTTTCGGCATTGGGCGGCGGAAGGCGGGCCTCCGGCGGGCGCGTCTTCCACACTGCCGCTGTAACGGATTGAAGGAAGTTGTTGCCGGTGTTGGGTCCCACACAATTGTTG
Source organism: Pachyrhizus erosus (assembly GCA_026544285.1). NCBI lineage: Eukaryota > Viridiplantae > Streptophyta > Magnoliopsida > Fabales > Fabaceae > Pachyrhizus > Pachyrhizus erosus. The sequence goes on along the minus strand of JAMLFT010004001.1, from coordinate 673 downwards.
CCCATCGAAAACATAGTTTTTCACCAACGCGCGAGATTCCGCTCTCGCCGCGATGACGCCATCGACAAAACGAAACGAAACACTAATTTGTTGTATTCAAACTCTGAGATCTATCTAAAAAGAAAAACGATTGAGGATTTCGGATTGAGGATTGAGGATTTCCATATTCGAGATTGTCGTTGCCGTGTGGATCGTATGGAAGGAGAAAACGTGAGAATTGTTTTGATGATGATAATATTGATGGAAAACTTATTATTGTTGTTGTTTTTGAGAGATTAGAAATAAGAAAATGGAGAATTGAATTCAGAAAGTGACCATGGTGTCCATCTCATGTAGCTTGTTAAGAGAAAAATTAGATCGCAATCGCATGCATGCACGTAATGGAATCACGAATAATGCATGCTTGCTTGAGTTGAAAATTCAAATTAATATTTCTTTTTGTTTTTCTTCTTATTTTTGTTTCAAGTATAAATAATTATTTTATTAATTTTTAATTCAGTAGAATAATTCATTGCGGGTATTTGTTTTAATATAACATATGTATCACAAAAAAGTTAAATTATATTCATTTTTTTTTATTATAATTTTTTGAATGTGCAAATTTGATTTTTATTAAAATTTAAATGTATATTTAGTCTTAAATATTTTTTAAAATTTAATAATTTTAATTTAT
>JAMLFT010004000.1:0-20635 GCA_026544285.1 Pachyrhizus erosus | reverse complement strand
AAGATTATATATATATAATCCTTTTAAGTAATTATCCTTTTAAGTCTATATGTATTAATTATGAAGATTAAAATTTCACTAAAGTGTGTCAACCATTTTAATTTGTTTTTATGATTAATGTAATTAATTTTATGATTTTTTTTTCTTTGCATCAATACTCAATTGGTTTATATTCTTTATATTTTTATATTTGTTACTCAAATATTAAGAAATTTATAAATTTATGAACACAGATTTAACTAACTAAATAAAATTTTTCTTGATTTATCTCTTGTAGACACGTTTCAAATATTTTCTTGTTACATTTTTTTAGGGTTTTTTTTGTTACATTTTATACATCTACTTATGATATATTTTATGTTATATTTATCAATATTAATTGATAAATTAACTTAAAATTTATAAGTTAACTTAAACATTTATAAATTACTAATTTAAGGATGAAAATTTATAAGATAGTCTATTAAATTATGAGTATTTGATAAAATTAGTTATCAAAGTAATTAATGGACTTAATTTTTTTTCAGTTCTTATATATATTTTTTAATTTTATTCCACTACTAATAAATATTCAATCAGGTTATAGTTTTTAAAAGAGTCTCAATGTAGTTATTTTTATATAATTTAAAATATTTATTAATTAAGTCTAATTAATAAATATAAAATATAATTATATAGTTTTTTATATAAACCCTAATCATTTTTTGTAACAATAAATTCCAGTCTTATGTTGTAAAAAAAAAAATATTTTTTGGTGTTGAATCTAAGGTGATCCAACCATTAATAATAATAAGTAGTAAGTAGTAAGTGAATAAGAAAATTTTATTTATTAATATCATTAATTAAATATATAATTCAAAAGATAGAATATTTTTATCTACTCTAAAGACAGTTGTCTCTTATTATCAAACTTTGTTATCCATTTCATCAAGGCTTGTGAAGTTTTTATTGGTGGTAACAACCAACATCCATCTATTATGTAAAAATATCTATTTCTTCATTTGGATACAATGCAAGATGAATGATTTTTAGGGTGTATGCTAACAAGAACAATTTCTTACACCAAAATATTTTATACTCATATTGCATCCAAAATTATTTTACAAAACTTTATCAAAGATCAGAGAAGAGACAAAAATTTAAAGAAGAATTCAATTCTTACTGAAGAAGTAATCTTTTGTTAGACACAAAAGTAAAAAAATGTTAAAAAAAAATTAATACATTAATCATTAGAATGTGCTGAAGAAAGATTATATCAGTGGTTTTACTTGGATACAATTGTTAATGTTTGTTTTCTATTATGATAGATAACAGTTTTTAATTAATTATAATAAGGTCTTCTTATATTTAAAAAGTTGTATTCATAATTATATATACTAGTTTGTCATCGAACATTGTTAGTGACAAATACTTTCATCTTTTGATCAAATATTATAATAATAATTTACATGTTTTATATTTATTTGTTTTATTTAAAAGAATTTTTTATATTTATCTTTCTTTTTAAAAGTTTAAAATAATATTAATTATTAATTTACATGTTTATTATAAAAGACAAATAATAATAGAGATCATTTTAAGAATTAATAATTTTAACATAAAAGGAGGATTTAATTACTTTTATCAATCTATTTGTTTTTTTTTAAAATAGACAAATAAGAAAAAGAAACATACTTTAAATTTTAAGATTGAATTTACACTTTTGTATAATTATGATATGATTCTTTGACTTCGACATAATTGAGTTGGATTTAGAAGTAGATTTTGTGAGGTATAATAAAAAATGAAGAAAACAAAACTCACTTTATCTTGTTTCTTCGTCATTCTCAACTTGTACTTCTTTTTCACTAAGTTATTTCAAAATTAATCCAAACATAAAGTAGTTCAAACATTTGCTCTAAACTCATTAGAAAAAATATTTACTATTAATATTCACAAAACTTTTGTTATTCATAAATCTAGCATGATAATAACTAATGTGTATGTTTCTTGGATAATGAGATTTAATATCTATTTAAGTAAAATCTACATTTATTTTTTGTAATATCTCTAATTTTTCATGTCAATGTTTAATCAATTTATTTGGACTCAAACTTGTCAAACTCATTTAGATTAAGATAGGCATGACTTAAGTAGATGTTTCTCTTTAAAATGATGGTGGTGACAAAGTTAGTAAAAAAGATCGATGTAAAATCACTTAACACTTAAAAGATTACGATAAATGAATGTCAAGAGATTAAAATTGTTTCACTTGAAGATGCTTGTGACATTAATAAGTAAAAAAAATGTGTATAAAATAGTTAGACAAGACTATGGGATTCAAAAACGAAGGGATGTGATCGATTGACTTTTTTTTTTTCTAGTTTGGTCAATATGACGTATTGAGTTGTAATTCTACTTTCCTAATAAATCAAACAAGACACATGTTATGTTATTCTCATTTTCCTTTTTTGTAAAGTAAAACAAGTTAAAGCAACTAATTTTCTTTTCTTAACTTATATAGTTGTACTCATATATTTTTTTTCAAATAGTGTATCATATTATTTTATTCTCATATTAAGATTTAATTGTTCTCATATCTCGTATCAAATGTTTGTGTCCTTGCTACTTCCTTATTTCTTTTTACAAAAATAATCTTTGATAAAAATAAGTTTTTATTTTGTTAACTTTTTGTGAAAAATTTATCTTTTAACAAAAATAAGTTTCTATTGTGTTATTTTTTATATGCAAAATGAAAGTTAGTTTTTATTGAATATTCATACATAATGGAAACTAGTTTAGAAGAAAAAGAAAACAAAAAGGAATATGGAGGAGGGAAAAAGAAGATAAGAGACTGAGAAAGAAGTGTCTTGTGTAGAAGAAGAAAGTGAAGGCAGGAGGAAAGGAGAAAAAAAAGTAAATTACACGAATTCGACTGAGATTCGCTAATATTACACTCGATACCCTTAGCTTTTTAAACACTAAAAAAATCCTTAATTGTTTGGATTCTGCTACAGTGACCCCTTGCATTTTTAAACAAAAAAAATAAAACGTTAACTTGCTATATCAATGATACATGATTTTTAATGACTTTTTTTTTTCAAAATTGTCATCATAACCATCCTCTTACATTGTAAAATGCTAAACTAAATTTTTTGTGTTGCATTTTTAGATCGATGGTGCAAATCTGGAACAACTCAAGGTTGTGCAAAAGGGGTTGGTAGTTTATTTTGTTATGGCTTTTGTTGAAGGTGGTTAGACCCATAATTGATTAATTGCACCATTGAAGGGTTTGCATTTTCTAGTTATTTTTCTTCATTTTTTGGTCTTGTTGGTTCTTTTATTCGTTGTAAGTTGTTTCTTGTTTGATTGCTCCATTTTATTTCCATTTGGGATTGTTTATTGCATGACCTCCTTTTTTTGAATTGGTTGTTTTGTATTTTGTGTTATGCTTGCAAGGTGTTTGTTAAAATGTCTCAATTAAGAGTTGTTTTTTCTTCAAGTATCAGTGGCAATGCAGTCAGAGTAAGACACCAACATAAATATTGTCAACGTGGAAGACATATAGAAATTAAATATAGTGGAACAAAAGTAAAACCAAATAGGTTATTTTACTTGTGTAGTATGGTTGGTTATGAGTGCTTTGAATGGATTGAACAAGATGTTAAAGATGGAGTTTGAAGAGATGAAAAAGGAAATTGGAAGTATGAAGACTAATTTGAAAGTATTACAAAACATCATGATTGTTTAAAACAAAACTATGTAACTTACTTTATTATCATTGTAATTTTTGTGGGTATTTTAATCATTACAATTTTATTTAAATGAGGGATTTAGATTTGATTATTATTTGTAAGGATTTGATTTAACATAAATATTTGTAATGTTTGTAACTTACTTTAATAATTGTAATGTTTGTTCTAATTGTAATATAATTTCTATAATAATGTATGTTATGTGATACTATAATTTGTCCATGAATACAATTTAAAAGTTAAGTATAAGTAGATGTAAGTTAATATAAATTATATGAGTATAACTTTTTAATTTTTTGTGTCAATTATAATTGTCTTACGAGTGACCAATATGGTGTCGCTTTTACATATGAGCAAAATCTATAACATATCAACCACCCCAATGAGATTTAATTAGTAACCAAAATAACTAACATATAACAAAATTTACATAATAATTGTCTTCACATAATGACATAAAAGAAGTTGTGCATCCAATATGCACTAGTATCAAGTTTATGAACCCAAAAAAATGCACATATATTGTAGTATTATGAGGCCTATGCACAAAATGAGATCACGTGTGTAAAGCCTTTACATCAATCCCTAGTAAATAAATATCCAAAACACATTTCATATTGTTTGTGTCAAATCCTCTTCCTCTAAAAGTCTTATCTTATCCACTAGTTGTATGTCTCCTAATTTTGTTTTTGGTTATTGGTTTCTTCTTTTTTTCCTTAGTCGTATTGATAGTAGTTTTTCCTCCATTTATAGAATCCTGAAATTTAAAAATTAGTAGTCAATATGTGAATAAATGAAAGAATCAAATTTAAATTGAAAACCCAAAGGCCATGTACACAAACCTATATTGTGACTATAGTTTGGTCAGTTTGTGATTGCATGGTAAGAATAGGATCAACAATTTTATTATCTGTTGTATGACTGATAATAAATTCAGTAGCATGTGTTGCAGAATCTATATTAGCATCCTTGTAAACATTAGGACCCTTAGCAAGTTTAGCATCCTTGTCAACATTAGGACCCTCAGCAAGTTTAGGAGCCTATTAAGTAACATATGCAGGTTGATTTGTTGCATCATCTACAACTTCAAGAGCTTGTTGAGCATCATTTCTTATTTCATTTGTAGCAGCATCAACAACTTCAGTTGGTGATTTCTATAATGGCCAAGTAAATTATAGTTAGGATATCAATTTGTTAAAATAACTAATTGTAAAACATGCATATGATAGCCCCTTTTTTGGTTTGGCTTTCTTCTTCATTGAAGCTTTTTGGCAAGTGTTGTAACTATAGCCAAACTCCTTGCAAGTTTAACAGTTGATGGTGTTTAATCTTCTAGCCTATTGTATTCCTAAATGTTTTTCTTGCTTTTCTAGGTCTTCCAAATAACCTTTTAGGTGTAGGAGGATCTATGTCTAGATAGCCTCCTTTATCAACAAGATTAAGCTTAGACATTGGATGGATAATCTCTTTAACATATAATTTAAATATGCTTTGTCACAATACAATTTAACATTATCTCTTTTATACATAATACAAGCACAAACATATTTACATGGCAATCTTCTAACATGCTAGATTACAATCACAAATACTTTAAGTTTTATCAAAAAATTAGTGAATCCATCTTTTACTTGATATTCATCATTTCTAGCATAAGTCACTACACAATACTTACCATCTTGCATAATGTTATCCAAAATTTTCCTCACCTTAGCGGCAACATTGAACTTATTAGTTGTTGCCTTTTCACACTTATACTAGAATAAGAGCTTTAATCTACACTTAAGATTCTCCATGAATTATAAGACAATCTTCTTTTTGCCATCTCCAACCCAATCATTAAAAACTTCATATATATTATTGATAACATGATCATTCGTACTTTAAGATCAAATGTGTGTCTAGCCTAAGTGTGTTTGGGTTTGTCTTCATGTAACAACTAGTTAACAACTTCTTGGTTGGTTTTCCTCATAACAATAATAGCCTTGTCAAACATGAATTCATTGTAAGCCATCACACTTGCCCAACACTGAGAAGTCAACATCAAAAATCTAAATTTGGTCTTAAAATGATTAAGCATGTGGTTGGCACAAAACCTGCAACAATTATAAGAAGCATTATATGCATTGTCATATGTATGTTAGAAGTAACAACATAACCATTGTGATATGTCTTACCTATGTTTAGCATAAGGGAACACCTTTGCTACAACAAGACTTAAACCCTATCAAATTACCAAAACAAAATTAGATTATCATTAATAGTATAACCACATTTGTAAAATTTATATGAATAAAAGTATAAAGAATGGTTGACCTTCTACATGTCTAACATAATAATGACACAATTATTCTTCCATTTAGAAAAACTTTCTAGAGATTCATGAAGCAAGCTTAGAAAAACATCTTTAAATTTTTACACTCAATTTCAACCTCCCCAGCTGCAATAGAGAACATTCCCTTATTTTCATCTAATTCCACAACAGATAAAAGAATTCCTCTATGTAAGCCTTTCAAATGGCACCCATCTATGTTAAACCAAGGTCTACAACCCCTAATAAACCCTTCTTTTATACATCCAAACATAAAAACAACCTTTTAAATTGAGGGTTCATATTAACCCTTGGTTCAACATTTAGTTTGACAATGTTGTTAGAATTACGATGTCTAACAACAACAACCTAGGGTGGTAAATGATTGTAGCAATTTCCATGTACACCCCTCGTGTTTTGATGAACCTTTCTCTTTGTTCTATATAGTTGAATGTTGTTGGTTGGTTCAATTTCATAATTTTCAAGTAAAGTGTATCTCATTGTAGAATAACTTAAGTTAGGGTCAACAATAATTAAACTCTCAAGTTTCCTTGCAATCCAATTTGAGTAAGCATAAGTTCTTTGATTGATGCAAGTATGAACAATATAATAAATTTTGATTTTGAAGGTAAGCTTATCTAAGGTTGGGGATGCATAGTTCATCCATGTGCAATCGATAGTGCACACTTACAAGTTACCCTATCCCTTCCATTTTTCACTATATAAAGCTAAAATCCTTCCTAAAAAGCATAATTTTCCAAGAATTCCCTAAAATGATCCATATTCTAAAATAACTACCCTCAGGTAAGCTTTATTGTTCCATTTTTCTCCTTCTCAAATGGTTTGCCTAAGTTCCTCCTCTCAACATAAACTTCATTAGTACATGAAGTAGGATTAACATAGTCAACTTCTTCATCCATTTGAAATTGTTGTTCATTAATAGTGTTACCTCCAATAACAGGCACCTCCTTGTCACTCCCCTACACAAAGTTATATTCAAAAGATACTTGAACAGAAATCTTAACATGTTCATTATTGGGCATAATAAGATCATTCAAACATTTTCATAATTGGGCACAACAAGATCATTGGTAACATTTTCATAATCGAGCATAATATGATCCTTCATAACATTTTCAATATTGGGCACAACAGGATTAGAAGGCTCAACTTTAGATTGTTTAACATTTTCATTCCAAAACTCATCCCTATTTCTAATAACATAAATGTGTACATAGGTACAACCTTTGTTTTCATGAAACAATTTCAAAATACCAGGATCTTCAAATGAGCAAAGAATTTTACCACTTTGTTTACTTAAGTACCATAGTATGAATGGGTGACAGGGAGTCACACCTTCTTCCTCTACAAACAAATTAACTACATCATATATCCTAAAAGTATCTAGGTCTATATTGCATATTCAATTTGGTTTCTGCTTCTTCTAAACAAAATGGACCAAAATGTCCACATTACCAAGAATTGGACCCAAGTAGGGTACCTCTTCATGATCCATTAAGTACACCCTAGTCCACCAACTCAACCAAAAATAATGAATAAATCATAATAAGTGGTTCGCAACCACAATTATAAAAAAAAAAAATTGAGCAGTAGTCCCTAAACCCTAAATAGATGTTCATAAACAAAACTAGAATCATTAAAAAAAAAATACCACTTACATATTTTAAAGTCCTTCATCAAACTCACTTTGTGTTCTACCCAAATTGAAAGAAGATACAATTAAACCACTTATCTTTTTTGTTGTCTGCCTTGTTCAATCAACAAAAAATTCCACTACCACGAACCCCCAAATTGAAATACCTTTGTCCTCGCAACGCTAGTATTAGGCAACAAAGACGCTCTAATCACCACCAACTACGCTCCAATGCTACACTACAAAACTTTGTTCCAATTTGTTTTTTATCCTTGTGAAAAATTAAACCCCAAAAATTTTCTAAACCATATTGTATGAGAGGCAATTTTGAGTTTTCAAAACATTGTTTTTTATTTTAGGAATCACTTAACATAATGTAGACCACATTTAAACAAAGAGTTAAAAGTAATATTTAAAAAGGCAAGGGTATCAGGTATAATATCAGTACTAAGATGTTTGAATAATTTACTCAAAAAAAACAATTACAACTTTACAAGACACGGGAACTAGTGTGAAGAAAGGGACAAAATAAGAAATTAAAAAGTGTTTGGGACTGGGAAGAGAGAAAAGGAAGGAAGAATAACATGGGCATTTGGGGAACCAGTAATCGAGCCCAGCAGTAGCCTGGTTCGATGCCGACGCTGGGCTTTATGAGCTGCCAATACTCCAATCCTATGCTGGAATTTTCTCTTTCAAATCGAGTCATGCCAAATAGGCAACTTATGCCACTTCTTCATATGAATCCAACCTTCCATAACTTTTATAAGGAAAAAAGATCAACCTATTATAAGTTGTGGCAGCTAAGCTTATCTCAAACAGTTATACTGTTTGATATTAAATTTGCACGAGATTTATATATAAATATCATAATCATAATTATTCAAACTATAGGATTTTGTATATACTTTGGCAACGTATTCAACTCCCTCGGCTCTAGATTACTCCCAATAGTTTAACGTGTATCACAACAAGTCATTTGTATATTTTTAATAAATGACTATCGTCATTTTCATTAGATCATAGATGGATTTCGGTTCTTGCTTCCTGATAGTGATACGGTTATATTCAACTTTGATGTTGTCGTACTTTAGGATTGGGTTGCGTTGGAAGAAAATGTTTCATATTGACATCACCCTTCGTTCCTATCTATAAATGCAATCAATGAATCATTTAGCTTGGAATATAAATTCAATTCAAATAAAAATTGGTCCACCTTTTGATTTTGGTCTAGGCAAATCCAGTTCCCAAGCATATCTTCAAAATAGGAAAATATGGTTAAAAAATCGTTTTTCTTTGTGATTAACAATTTTTTTTTTCCTATTAATGACATAGTTTTTCTTTAAAATAGTCAATTGATAAAGAAATCGATTGTTTACATGATAGTCGAAAACCAAACATACTGAATTTTTTGTCAGCAAAATTATGTATCCTATTATTCTCGTCTTATTATCTTCTAATATTTTACAAAAATATTATCTGGAAAATGAATAATTTTTTAGGTGGATGAAAAATGAATAAATTTAATATCTTAAAATATAAAATGGTATTTTTTTATTTAACAAATATAATAATAATAATAATAATAAGGTGTTAACAATTTTAGAATTATTATATATTATCATAACGATGTAGCCTTGTTTACTCATTATAATTGAGGAAAGAAAAATATTTATAAGATATATATAAATCACTAATAAAAAAATTTATCAACTATTTTAATATTTTAAAATAAATATCTATGTATTTATTATTTCAATTTATGTTATTTATTGTCAATATACCAATTTTGTTGTTTAAATAAATGCACAAAATTCTTACTAATTTGATGGTAGAAAGCTTTGTTTTAAATTAGTTAATTGCATTGCTGCACAAAGAAATAAGTGATAATAGGATGGTTAATGTGATTAAATGGTAAAAGAATCAGTTTATATAGAAAATTTAAATGTGTGCTTAAACGAGGACACAAATCTAACTTTTTTTTTTTTATTATTCCAAAGTCTTCATCTTGATAAGTTGAAATGAGAATGATAAGTTGAAATAAGAATATTTGTAAAAAGTATTTTGACGCTTAAATAAACGAATCTATTTTAATATAATAAATGTAACAATAGCTTTTATCTTTATAATTTAATCATATTTTTAATATTTTTAATGAACTTAAGATTATTAAAATTATAAACTTTACTTGTGAATTAATTAATTATTAATATATTAATATTAATATTAATAAAATAATGATTAATTTATAGTTTTATTATTTTTACAATAATTTTTTGACCCTTTATAATCTTATTGTATTAAGATGGTATCGACCTACATTTTTATACTTCTTGATTAATTAATACACAGTATGTCGACATTTTTTCAAACATTTCTTTAGATATAAAGATAAATATATTCTTATCAATATATTTACACTATAAAATGATTGATTGTATTTTTAATTCTTTAAATATCATTAAAATTTAGTATTAGATTTTTTTTTTTTGTAAATTTAGTCTTTTTATTATTTAATTATATAATTTTGATTTATTTATTAACTTAACACTCAATATTTAATATAAAAATGTTGATGTGATAGTTATCTGTATTGTTTATATATTAATACATCCATGCTGAGGTGAAACTCCTTGCACTACCATTTTAGCTTTATGTTAAATATTAAATGTTAAATTGATGAATATATTAACATTGTGTAATTAAAGTAAGGAGATCAAATTTGTGGAAAAAAAAAGTCTAAAATTATATTTAAATGTTAACAACAGATTTAAAGTACATGTAAATCAATTTAAATTATCATTCTTCAATATAATCGCATAATTTATTTTGCTCTTTTTAAACAAAAACGATGTGATTTTATCAGTATTTATTTTTAATTGTTGAAAATTTAAAATGTTAATTATTTTGAATTATCCTTTTATATGGAATTTTTTTCTTTCAAATCTCTTTTTTTCAAATTAGTTACTTGTGTAATATTCATTTTGTCTCAAAAATTCCTTTTCCATCTCAAACTTTAACATTTATACTCTCAAATCAATTTTTAAGTTATTTGAAATTCGGTCATTATTTTGGTTCTTTTCTTTTTTGAAATGCGAAATTTGGTCATTCTACATTTCGCACAGAAGAGCTGTTCTTTTGGTAATTGATATATAGTGTTTTAAAGTAAGAGACTCTCTGTAAAAGGGAAAAAAAAAAAATCTTGTGTGTCTTTCATGAGGGAAATTTTTGTGACTATTTTTATATTTTGGTGACAATAAATAATTTATTTTCAAATTTCATGTTTCGACTTTCAACCGCAGAAAAGTGAGAGGTACAGTTCAAACTTCAATGAAACTAAATTTTAAGTTGTTGAAATTGATTTGCAGTGTAAAATTTAATTTTTCAAAATAATCTTTGTAGTTTGTACTGAGAATAAATGATAATCAGCTAAAAGTAACGTGACTTTATTATATATGCTTCTATAAATAAACATAAATTATTTATTAATTTGAAAAATTACTAAAAATAATAACTAAATTATTTCATATCAAAATTCTTTTTTTTTTAATTTGTAAAAAACAGGCTAATATCTATTTCCAAACAAAAATTAATCCTACTCTTAGAAAGTATAAAAGCACTTTCTAGTCTATTTAATTTAAGGAAAAAAATGAAATTATATAATAAAAAATAAGTTCAGAAGGGAGAACCGACAAGTCAATCCCCCACCTGATTACTGGTCTCACTTATGTTATATACAAAACATATACTGACGAATATTAACTATTTTCAGTATACGATTAATATAACTATGCAACTAGTATTGCTTTTAATATTTATACATTGAAGATAATCGTTAACATATTTTAAAATTTGTTCAACAAATAAGAAAATTTTATATTCATTATTTAAACTTCAAATCGAAACAAATACTGTATTTTCTAAAAATCATATTAAGCTCAACCTATGTCTTAATATTATGCGTTTGCACGCTAAGTTAAAGATAAATATTTTTCAAACATAGTTACTTTGAGAACAAAAATAAATTAAATATGCATTGTATTTGTCATGCTAAATACACAGTGTACAGTGTGTACACAAATTTTTAAGTTATATTTAAAATTTATTTTATAATTTAATACGTTATTTTCAATTATTGAGAAGTGCAGAAAATCCTAATCCTACCCGTGTACGTTTGAATTATTTCACTTATTGTGAGTCTCGTGAATTAAATGAGGGCAGTGAATGCCAGCAACCTACCACCAGAGCTAAAGTATGAGAAAAGTCAGATCTTCCGCGCAGAAGCTAAATATAAAACGAATAATTAAAAAAAAAAATTCTTCTTAGAAAGCACTTGAAAAATGTCTTATTTTTATTTTAAAAACTAAACTTAACAATTCATACCCCTAAACAAAGTGAAGAGCTTCAAAGACTCAAGAATCTTGACACCGAAAAAAGCATAATACTAGCTTCCAATGTATACACAACTGACCAAGCCACAGAACAAGTTAAGAATCACAAGATCATTTGAATTAAGGCCACAACATTGTGCAACATAACAAACCTTAGACACCAGTGATACACGAAAACATTCTCTGACTCCTAAACCTTACAAGTTTGTTTGAAGAGGTAGAATCAACACCTGTTGTCATCTGATGCGATTGGAACCCATTACCAAAATCAACAGACTTATATCGCCGGTGACCAGTTTTGTGATCTTGATGGTGCTGAAACACTTTGTGGATAGGTGGCTGATTGTGAAGGACATGGTCCTGAATTTGAGGGTACATCTCGGCCATGCTGATGTTGTAGCCTCCTAGAGCAGTTCCTGAAGAAAGACACTCATATTTCCGTCGAGTTTTGTTTCTCTTGATTGCTTTGAAAACCAGAGGCAGAAGACCCTCCATCTAATCTAATCTAATAAGACCACTAAGGCTTGATTTTTATGCTTCTTAATTTCTTCGCCACTATGAGGAAATGGTAATAATAAAAGGAAAGAGAGATATAAAGAAGAAAGATGTTAGGGAATATGAGGCTTTTAGGAACCACGAAATTGCCGCGGTAGGTGGATTTCCTTTTTTAATTAATTCTGTCCATTACTGACAAAATATTTATTGACATGTCAACATTGTGTTTGACTTTGACAGGCAAATCAGGTAGTGGTAGGCTAGTGAATTGTTATTAGTGAGTGATTGAATTATCTTCTAGATAAACTATCTACTTGTTCTGTAGTTATTGGTCATGTGCATAAATGTTTTTTAATTATTAATGTCATAAAATTCTTGGATATTGTAATAGAAAAATAATTTAAAGCAACATATTCTTTTTAACATAAATCACAGTTAAATATCTTCTATTAAAAATAATTTTGTTTGAATTTGATAATATATACTCAAAACTTAAATTTAAGATACTCGGTTAAGTTGGAATAACTTAGTGTCAGTTAATTTTAAGTAATCTATTCTATTTAAATTGTTAAATGTGTTTTTGCTTAACAATATCAAATAATCTTGGTTAGATTATTTAAGACGTTTTCACGGAAAGATGAACGAGATTATTCAAGATGCTGAAAGGCTTGCGGGTTGAAACTGGCCAGTAAAAATGGCACAACTTTAAAATAAGCAACATTATTATAATCATAATGTTCAAAACAAAGACTTTTTCATAATTGGTCCTTTTCGGTGTAGAGCACAATTTGATCTCATTATGAATTCTCCCACCTTATCCTAAACATTGAATAAACTCACACATAAACATTTTTTATTCAATAAAAATGTTGTTATCGAAAGATAATCATTTCCACAACCTAAAATGAGTTTACCCTAACGACCTTTAGCTCATCTTACTTTAATAATGTTTAGATTTAATCTGTCTAACTAAATATCACTGTGGGGCTTTGCAACCTTCTTGTACTTTTTTAAATTAATCATCACCTTAATTTTTTTAACAAAAATAAAATGAAATTAATTTGATCAACTTAAAAGAGTAAGTGAAGTTAATTTACTTTACATCATTATGAGTATCATCCATTTTTGTCTTTAAAAAAATTGATATCAAATTAGTTTTTCAATGATAAAAATTAACATCAATTTGGGATTTCAGGTTCTTAATTATATGAATTTAAAATTAGTTTAGTTACATAATGATAAAAAATAATACCAATTTTAGTGCCTCAATCTTGTCGTTTGGGTATAGAATAATAATTGTAATGTTTCTTTTTCTGTAATTAATGTCCGTTAATCTTATTGATTAAAAAAATATTATATAACTTTAGTCTATATTTTTTCAAAGTAAACATTATACACGTGTAACTTATGTTTATAAATTTTTTATTACTTAATTCAAGTTAATCTTGTATTATTTTCTTTATATATGTTGATTAAATATAATCTATAGAAGACTAGTCTACACTTAAATCAAAGGGTTTTTTTAGGTGGATGTTAGTCCAGGGATAGGCAATGCACAACGAAATATGATGCGTGTGAGGTGGTGACATGAACATAAAAACTTTGACACTCAAGTTTGTAAGGACTTGAGAGGATAATAACAATGTATTTGGGTTTAATAATTTATTTGGGTCAGAAATCACACTATCACACTTAATAGTATGAAGGATCTTAGTATTTATAGATGTGAGTTGGGGATAATGGATTTGAGATGGATACTTGCTTAAGTCATGTGTTCTCCTAATGGATAGGTTAGGTTCTAATAAGAGAATTGGAGAACCTTTACATGACTACAACTCCTATGGGAGGTTGATGGTCGTCATGAAGCACGCATGGACCCTTTATCAAAAGAATACAACCAATGGGACGTTTCTTTAAAGAAGGGATGCTTCTTAAAGGATGAAGTCATTCTTGGGTTGTTACATATAGCTTTGCTAGTGACCTCAAGCCAATATGAATGAGATAACTCTTTTTTCCTGTTTCCTTCTCAATCTAATATCAAGCAATCGAAGAATTTAATTTTGTGTTTTTTGCATAATCTTCCCCTTCCATTTCTATCATTCCAGACAAAATATATTAGGTTGAGCTTGACTCAAGACTCAATCCGAAACACTATTATTTTGATTTTTCTCCTTCATGAAGTGGACAAGAAACATTATTTACTTATTTAAATATTTGAAAGAGAACATATTTTTTTTATAAAAAAAATAGAGTCCATATATATATATAAATTCTTTGTGAAATAAAGGACCTGTAATGGGCTAATTGTTGTCTAATACCGTGATTGTAACGGAGGTAAAAGTATTTAAAACTATTTACTTTTTCTATTTATTTACTTCAGCCTCATCCTTTTCCAGAGAGGAAGCTACTTAAAAAGTTACTAATATTATGCAGCAAATTGACTTGTATGCACCCACTATTGAGATGACAAGTTCAAGATAAGGACAGATAACTACATAAGTAATTAACCACAACCCATAAGCCTCCAGCCCAGCGGAAAATACCAACACCCTATGGGCGTTATGGTTGACGGTGTTATTGAATAATATATATTGGTGTTTCCTTTTCGTCGAACGGACCAAACTTCTATAAAAAAAGAAAAAAAGAATATTTTCATCCAAGTTCCTTGTATGGGATTCCTAATCCCCTTTCATATATAGTATAGAATAGTATCAAATAACTCAGGTTGGGAAGGATCTTGTCTCTTCCTCAGTATGATCATTCAGAAAAACAAAAAAACATCAGGGAATGTTAACAAAATAAAATAAAAAAACAATAAGGGATCCCACAAAATTAACATTCAGAACTAGAACCAACATTGAATCTCGCTTCATCTGATACAATTATAGCATAAGATCAATTTAACCAAGTGTAAATTTACTTTTGTGTCCTGTAATATATATTCATTGTAAGTAGTTTTGTTTCTTTTATTAGAATTTTCTACTACGTTTCAGGGGAAAAAAAGATTTGCACAAGCTTTTATTGTTATTTAGTTTAATATTCACATCTTTAAAATCGATTATAGAATAAATAAAATTAATTTTGAGAAAAATATTTTTATATAATTTTTATCTTTATATATATTAAAAGAAGGTAGTCTTGAACAACTAATTTCTTGTCTAAAACGGGAGTAACTTAATAATTAACTAATTAGTAGAATTAAAAATACAAAAAAACAAATTAAAGGAACTCAATTAATTTGCATTTAAATGTTCTATTTTTTTATGCTACATATTAATGGATAGTATTATTGATAAGTTGTTAATGACTGTTATTTTCTTACGTATGTTTTGTATTCAAAAGACAAAAATAGAGAATGGTTGTTAGGACAATTTTTTCTGTTCAAATGAGATTATATAAGTTATTTTTACTTTTTATTGTTTCTAATTCATTAAAATACATAATTATTTTATAAGTTAGTAAAGATGTTTGCGGATTGATTTTAAATCACAAAGTCATTCTTTTTGAAGATTAAAATCATATGTGATTCAGTTTAATTTATATTATTTTTCTAAAAGCATCCGATCCAATATGAAAAAAAATATGATTTATATTGAATAATTCAATTCTTACAAACATATCTTTACCAACATTTTGATTTCTTAACTCATATTACTTAATGTCTTTAGTTTGACATGTTGAATTATGCAAGCTCTCGTGTAATCAATTCAAAGAATTATATATGTGCACATACAATAAAAATTTGAATTATCAATTTTCAATTTCTTTGATTGATTTGTGGGTTTTTTTTTTTTATTGGATCTGAATACTCTTGTAATCTAGTTGAAAGCTTGTAAGTTAGATACTGAAAAGTTAAAAAAAAAAACTTATTTAATTGATTGAATTGAAAATGTACGATAAAATTAATTAATAAACTAATTATTTTTAGAATTAGTAAAATAAACTAACTAATAAATATAAAATGATATGTCATTTTTTGTTGAAACTGTCTGTTTAAAAACACTATAAAAATTGGTTTATAAAGATTTTTTACATTAAATGCAAATAATTTGAGGATATATTATTTCTTTTAAATAAGATATTTATTGTCTATAAATTATTATACCATAAATGTAGTATATTCTATCCAAACTTTTACTGCTCTTTCTTAAGTTAGAATATATAAATCACATGCATGAAATTTGTTACATATATATAGCTACTTCTTAGATATCAAGAGGATTTGTCGATAATGTTTTGGCTTAAAAAGGATTTGGTGATACTTCTCATACAAATGCCCTATATCTCCTTAAATTCGATAAAGACTTTCTTGATTGAACAATAGTTTAACATTAGAATTCATAATATGATTGACATACGATAGGTTATATTTTTTTAAGGATGTTAATAACATATTTCTTCTTAGAGATATCCAAATCATTCTTGAATTGGGCAACCTCAATGCCCAAGATAGGGCTTTGGTATTGATACATCCTTTTTTGTTATTTAACCCCCCACCCTACACACACACAAAACTTAGTATTTTATATGTTGACAAAAATGTCTTTATAACAAAAACAAATTTTCATTGGATATATCAACTATATATATAATGAAAACTTGTTTTCACTATATAGTTGAGTGTTTATACACAATGAAAATAATTTTTTTTTGTGTATATGGTTGATATACATAATGAAAACTTGTTTATGTTGTGTAATTAAGAAAAAAAATTAATTTATTTAGTATTTATTTATTTTTAATTGAATTGATCTAAAATAATTTCTTAAATTACTTTTCACAAACAATTTGACGTAGATGAACATGAAAATATATAGGAAATCATACTAAAGTAAGCATAGATATATAATGTAACAATCAATAACAAAATAACAAAATATAAAAATTAAGTACAACATGTGAAATGCAAAACATATAACTAAATACAAAACATAAATCAATGACGAGCCTTCCTCCTTTATTGTGTGCATGCTCTCAAAGTGTCACCCTTTTGTATTTGTCTCAATACTCATTTTATGTCTTCATATGTCTCAATGTCAAGGTCGTTTTCCTTAAATCCAATATGGTTTGAAGATTTTGAGTGATGCCTAGAAGCATCATTTGAAAAAAGTAAGTATGACGTAGTTATAAGAAAAAAAATATAAAGATACTTATAAAACAAGCATATTGATTGTCTAATGCAATATGTTGATAAGGTATAAGGGAGTTCCTTTGGCTAGAGGCAAGATGTATGGATAAAAGAAAGTGTGAAAATAGCCTAAATAGTCACTAATGCATATCCACGATGCATCAACAAACAAATGTCCTCAGAGCTTAACAAGAAAGTTGTTATTAACCATTGTCAATAATGTTAGTATACATCCTTACAAGAAGGAACAAGGTGTGTAACTCTAAACATAACTAAATTGACACTAAATCTATTTTAGAAGATAAACATTAAATTGAACACCAAATCAAAGATAGTTAATGAAGAATGATATCTCATGAAGTAGTTGAACCTCTCTACGATCACCATACATGTCTAAGTGATTTGGTTCAACTATAATGCATCCAGGATCATCCTTATGGGCTCAACCTTACATGTTTCCCTTGTATACTTCCCTTTGCAGACATGAGGCTTTGCCTTTATATATGTTGCCATCGACTCGTAACCAACAATTGAAAAGTACTCATATATGCATGCTTGAAACATAACACTAACATAAATACAACCCTAAAACTAAACACCTTAAAATTTCATAACAAAATCATTTATAAATTTTGTATCATTAGAAGGGTCATATATCTGTTATCTTGACAACAACTATGCATGCTAGCATTGTTGAGGTAGTTATATAAGAAGCATAGGTCAAAAACACCCATGCATATCACTTGCAACTCCTAAGATCTTGTGATGATAACAAGTAGTTAATTAACATGTAATTAGAGCTTTTCTCGACAAATATCATGTAGTCAATAAGATAGAAAAGGTAAGCTTAAGTTGCAAACATTGTCTCACCTTCTGCTACATATTAATGGTATAAGTTTTGCAACCAGCCAAACTACATAGTGTCCCTTTATTTATAGCCAAATACACCTCTTCGTGGTCAACTCCAAGTAACAATCACAACATACAACTATGACCTTGTCTCATGAAAGGGGCACATGGGAACAAGACTTTCTAACAATGGGAAGATGTACCAAACATGACACATCATTTAGTGTGATGACTATTTCTACTACAAAAAGGTGAAATAAATTAGTGTCCTTATGCCACCACTCTACAAACACAGACAATATGCCTTTATTTATTGTGTCATACCATGCATGTGTAGGAGAAGCCAACATTGAACGCTCCATATACCCCAAAATGTCCAAATTTGTAAACATGTTTATAATTTTACAACCATTACTAACAGGTTTTGATGGTTGCCTATACAATCCTTTCCATATCTATGAGACAATATACTCCATGTTAGAGCTCAATACAAAGTGGATTGCAAAACCACCTTCATAAGATGGTCCATTACTCTATCTTGTTTGCTTTATATGTGTCACATCATTTTATAACTCTAGTACCTCCTCCACTATAATAATAATAATGAGCTTAATTAAATGAACTAGCTCATCATCCTCAAGCATGGCTACCTCCCACTTTTGTGTGGTTGCTATAATTTTATATGTACCTATGAACAAAATTTGTCAATGACACAAGTTATTACTTGTTACATTAAAAATTATAATAATATACAATGTTTGTAT
This sequence comes from Pachyrhizus erosus, assembly GCA_026544285.1. Lineage (NCBI taxonomy): Eukaryota > Viridiplantae > Streptophyta > Magnoliopsida > Fabales > Fabaceae > Pachyrhizus > Pachyrhizus erosus. The sequence continues at coordinate 1,312 of JAMLFT010004000.1, read as the reverse complement.
ATTTTAATTTTAACATTCACACAAGACACAAGTTATTACTCATTATATTAGTTATTTTATACAAACACGTTAGATTGTCATGTTACCTTTAACTAATCATATAAGCAAAATAAATTAAAAAAATGATTGCACATTAATGGAGGGATCCAACTATCACATAAAAAAATTATTATCTAATTAACTCAACTAAAAATAGAAACACTATACTTACATAATTGTAATACTAGTTATTTTTTTTATTAAATGTAAGGTACTTTCACCTCATGTAAATAATGTAGTTAAGACTCAAACTATTATAATTAATGCACTTGTTAATATTTGTTTTTAAAATTAGATCCTATCAACAATAGAAGTAATATTCTTGTTTTTATTTATAAGAATCAAATATAGATATAAAAAGATTTATAATAAATAAACCATCTTACTCAACCAAAGGAGCTAGAACCCCTATATTATACAAGTTTAATTATACATACTTGTTTAAAAATAATAGAGTTGTAATATAATATTATTTTTATTCTTGTAAGATCCTATACTAATGATGAAAATAAAAAAATTAATATTAAAATAATTATTACTATAAAAATTTTAAAAAATAATTAACAAAGATAAATAAATTATCTAAAAAATTAAAAATTTTAAAAATAAAATAATTTTAAAATATTAAAATCTACTTAAATAAGTGTTTTGATCCTTTAAATTTGAAGTCTATTTTTTTAGTCCTTAAATTTAAAGTTACATTTTTTAATATCTTAAATTAGTAAAATATTTTTTTAAATACATAATTTGTGACAATCTTTTACTGTAAGAAAAAAGATATTTTATAAATTTAAAGATTAAAAAATATACATTTTAATTTAAAAAATTAAAAAAGACATATCATTAAATTTAAAAAGACATATCATTAAATTTAAAAAGACATATCATTAAATTTAAAAATTAAAAATATATTTAAATAAAATTAATATTACTAAATATTTATCAAAAGACTAAAATGATGTGAATCCGTAATTACGCCCATGAATAAAGGATAACGTACACCAAACGAAAATCCGTACGGATCCGCGTGAAGAACATGCCCAACTGCTCATTTCTAAAATGATGCAATACTTTTCACGTTTTATTTTCTAGGGAAATGTTATCTAATGGTTAGTTTGGGGAAAAAAAGTGAGAGAAAAAAATCTGAAGGAAAATAAAAATTGAAAAGCAAAATAATTTTTTAAATGAAAGGAAAAAAAATAACAGAAACTAAATTGATTTTTAAATTGTTTAAAAAAGAAAAGAAAGAAAATTAAAATATAAAATAAAAATA
>JAMLFT010003999.1:0-20638 GCA_026544285.1 Pachyrhizus erosus | reverse complement strand
TATATTAAAATTTTATTCGCTTGCTTATATTTATAGATATATATATACTAATTATCTAAAGTTAAAAGATTTTTCTTAATTTTTTATAGTTAGACTATTATTTATTTCTAATTAATTAATTAATTTTCATTACACTAAAAATTACAATAACAAAAGTTAATTTCCTAAAATATTTTTAATATAAATTCAAACTCACATAACATCAACATTAATATTAAGGAAAAATATAAATACCACTAAAGAGCAACTCTCCTATCCATATGTTTTTATTATTTATTTTTATTATGTATTATTTTTTCTGTCTTAATTACTAATATCATAGTTGTTTTATTTTATTTAATTTTTATTTTAACAGAACGTTACATAAGTGATACATTATAAAAGATAGACTAAAATATATTTTATCAAAAATAGTTTTCACTCATGATCTCCACAAGAATGGTGATATAAATTTCAACATGTTTGATGGTGTAGAACTCTATCAAATTTCTTTACAAAGTCACTCTTAAAAAATACTTGAGCAACTAACTCGTTAAGTTGGACTTCGTTGTCTTAAAGATAATTATATGCATGAGGAGAAAAAAAATACATTTTGCACCCTTTTTTTCTTTTATCACGATTTTGTTCCATTAGATATTTTCCCTGCAAGGTTTCTAACGAGACAAATGATAATATATTGAATAATAATGTACTCTTTTTCTTCGCTGGATTTTTATCTCATAGGATATTTCCTAGTAAATTTTTAACAAGACACGTTCTTAAATAATGAACTTTCAAGGAAGTAGTTTATGAATAATCAATGTGTGTCTGTCCATATTTACCATTTATGTCTTTTCTTATTACTATTTATTTTTTGCACTTATTAATAGGCTACTTATTTTGGAAAGAATATACACAATTATCATTCTCTCTAAACTCTTGTCTACTTTAATTTCTTTTCTAAGTTATTTTATTTAACAAAAACGATATCAACATTTAACATGAAAACATATTATTATCTAAAACAAAAATAATATTAGTATTTGAATTACTAAGTAAAACTATACCATGTGGGTTGGAATATTTTATGTAAAAACACATTAATATTTAAATCATTTTGGATGAATACTTTAATAGAATTTTCATATTAATATATAATTATATTTTTAATTATCTTTTTATAGATCAAAAACCTATTTATCTTCTACTTTTCATTAAATTTTGACCAATATTTTTTATTTTATATATAAATTACTCAAGTTAATATATTTATCCAGAGATTATCATTAATGTATATTATATTAGTTTTATATTGTTTTACTATTCTATTTAAATTTATAATATTAGTTTTTGTTTCAGTTTAGATTGCATTTATTTGTCTAACTTGTCTGTTATCAAATTTGGGTTTGCTTTCACGTGAAAAATAATGATAAAATATTATTTTGAATCAATAACTTAAAAAATCTAATTATAATGCGATCACTAATAAATTCTATTAGAGAATTTAATGAAATTTGTGTTATGTAGGTGAGAATCCTTTTCAACACAGGCCTTTTGCGATTTACATCTTATATTTAATATTTGTAAGAACCGAAAGTTTTGTAGATGTTTTCATTCATATCTAAGTGTAATGAAGAAAATTGAAATTATTAAAGTATAAAAAATATTTTCTATAAAAAAATAATTAAAATATATAATATGCTGTTAATTTATACAATTTGTATATATTTTCCCTCATATTTTGTGCTATTTATGCTTTATTATATTACGATATATGAATTCGTTTCACATTGTAAAATTTTAACCGTGAAAAGCACGTATGAAGATCCAAGAAGTATATTGATTGTTTACTATGTATAAAACCTCTCTGTATCAATTCCATGTAATAATGTATACTTTTACAGTTTTACATATTTATTTTCTTAATTTATTCGTCTTTAATATCATTTACGTTACGTCTTCTAACATCATGTTAGGTGGGAAAAATAAAGTTAAGCAAAAAAGTGAGAATTTGCCTTACTAGTCAAATTCTCAAGTGAGAATGATTGAAATTTTAGGCTAATCTAACACATGACTCATGATGATAAGATCTGCTTGCAGGATTTCGTTCACAAGAAATCTACCTAACCTTAGTATTGATTTAACTAATATACATATTAGATTTACATGAAGTCATATAATGATTTAACTAATATACATATATTCTTAGATTTATATGAAGTCATACTATAATATATTTTTCACATGTTTAAAAAAAGTACACAACGAAAATTAACTTTTTCTAACTCAATTTGCAACTCAGGTTTGTATCACTGTACTGGGCATTTTCTCTTAAAAAGACAAAACATCCAATTATTAAAGTTCATTGAAATTGAGCTCAAAGTAATTCACTATAAATCAATAATATTATAAAATACTGTATTCATTAAATATAATATATTTATACACCACATAAAAATTTTATTATTGTTTAAAAAATTAATTTATAAAACATTGTAAAATAAGAAATTCAAATACACATATAATAAAATATTATATATATATATATATATATATATTAAGTTTAATATATTTGCATTAGTTAAGAAAAAAAGTGTATTTTAATCTAAAAAGAGAGATCAGTGAAATTTTTGTGTCTTTGAGAAATGATAGTGTAAATGATATTTTATTAATATATTTTTTCATAACAGAATTTAAAAAAAGAAAAAAAAAAGTAAAATGCCATGTATTTAAATTTGTAAGGAGAATAGAGTGTAATTTTCATCATAAAAAAAGAGGATGGTATAATACTTATGTTTGTTAAGAGAAGGGAGAGTAATTTATTGTAGTAAAATTACTATTAATAACAATTTTAATACTTAATTAATAATGATAGCGAAAATTTTAATTATTTTTTAAGACAAAGTAAGAAGATTAAATTGGCTGTTACTAAAAAAATGCAATAATAGAGCATTGAAATTATTTGTACGAGTCATTTAACTAATTTCAATTTAATTATTAATTTCAACCTTGGCCATTAGTACTTTAATTAAACGGATTGATAGAGCAATAATGAAATAAAAAGTATCGATATTTTAGTCCAACGTATTTGCTGATATATATTTCTATAATATGTAGGGTTTTAATGACGTTTGTAATACTTTTATTGACTAATAAATACATTTATATATTTTAAAAAATAGGAAGGAAATTCAGTATTTTCATTCGTGTCGTTAATCTAGAAGCATACAAAATCGTGATGTAACCCACTGCAAGGCTTCTTAAATCCCCGTTTGTAATCTTCCTGTGTCTTGTCCTTTTCTGTATCTTTCCCTCAAATTAAAACCAAAAGCAGTACTAAGAAAAATGATAATGCGGGAAGTTTGAAATTTAGCCAGACAATGGCTGCATTGGAAGTTTCTGCTTAACCGCGTTGCCAACGTATGTATTATGCCAACAAAAGCAGTCAATACTTGTATTGACACGACTCATGCGTAGACTTGGACTTGGTATCCTACATTTTCCAGAGGAAATTACACTTTTTTAATTTGTTTTTCGCTTTTTTTTTTAATGTAATTTATTTTATTTAACTTAATGTTAATAGAGTAAATTATGTTGTCTTCCTTTTTAAAATTAAATATTATATTACACCTTCCTAACTTATGTAAAATATATATAAAAAAATCAAATATATTTTAGATTTCTTTAAAATTATAAATATTTAGATTACATATTTTTAAAATATTTTGTATTATTTTGGTTATTTAATTTTAAAATATACTACTTTTAATTTTACACGTTATTTAAAGTAATTTTTTTCTTATATAAAACCATTATCTAAAATACTTCAAAGATAAAAGTATACATTTCAAATTTAAAAAATTAAAAATAATATATTTTAAAATTAAAAAAATTAAAACAGTATAAATATTTTTCAAAAAAACTTATACAAAATATTAGTAATCTTAAAGTGGTTTAAAATGTATTTTATCTTAAAATATTTTTTAAAAAAAGATAGGAGTATTGTATTTTCTTTCTATTCTTATGATAAAAATATATCAAAATTTAGTATATTTAACTTAAAACAATACTTTGTATATGATTTTAAAATATATACTAAAATATTTTTAATTTGGTGAGCTATCGTTCACTCATTTGATAAGGATTTTATTAATATATAATTAAATTTAAAAATTGTTTTTTATTAAAATAATAATTAAAAATAAAACTTAATATATAAATTATTATATATATATAGATAAATTTTTTTATAAATCAATTATTAAATAGTAATAAATAAAAAATAATTTATATTTTAATAATTACATTTTTTTTAATAATAATTTTTTAATATAAATAGATTCATTTAAAAGTTGTATGCCTAGATTAAATATATTAGCATTACATTTATTAAGTTCAACCAATATATTATATTAAATAATGTTATTAAAATTAATTTAAATTATAATTAATAAATATAATAATTAATCCCATATAAAAAATACTAATTTATTTATATTTATAACATCAATTAAATGTTACCCTAACGTCTGTGTTTTATTTATTTTAATTATATATATGTATGTCGTTTTTAATTGATTATTTTAAAATACGTTATATTAAAATAATAATTAAAAATATTTATTTTAAAATACATTTAAATTTATAATAATTTATTTAAAATAATAATTAACAGTATAAGTTTAGAGCTAAATTGTGGATATAATAAAATATGTAAATTAAATAAAATATTTTAAATAAATTTTATTATGTAGTTCTTTAAACAACAACAAATAAAAATTAAGTAAAATTTTTAAAAAAATATGTGTGTGTAAAATTTAAAATTTAAAAATGTGTTTGTAAGAGAGAAAGAGTTTAAAGTATTCTACTATTTTATTCTCTTATGATAAAATATATAATTTATTTTAAAATAAATTACATTCTCCTCCAATGAAAAAGTGCATGTATTTCATTATATTTTTATGTTAAAATCTAAAATAAATTATTATTATTGTTTTCTCTTTTACTTTGCTTTTGAATCTATTACTCCTCTTCACCCTCTTTAACTTTTACATTTAAAATTTTTGTATATTAAAAATATTAGATATCTAAATCATATTCTAAAAAAAATTTGTTAATAATAATATTTTATAATTATTAATTTAATTTTAACTATTTTAAATTTAAAAAATATATATAATACTTTTAAAGTTTAAAATTTTAAGAACTCAGATATAAAAAATGAAATAATTAAAATTAGTAAAAATAAATTTAGTTATTTAATTACTAATTTCTTTCTTTAATTTTTTTTAATTTAATAGTATATATATTAAAATTAAATAATTAAAAAAAAACACTAATCAACATACACAATTTATTTAAAGAATTATTTTGGCCAAAGAAAGGTGTTGCATTCATCTAGCCAAAGTCAAGAGGCGCACGTACCTTCGTCATCGTTGAGAAGGCTGTCATATGGATCACACACAAAAAAGGGAACTAGGAATTCATGATTGTTCTTTTTCTTTTTGTCATTTTATTTTACTTATATTTTTTTTTTTTTATCAAAATATTGAATTGCGTTGCCATTTGTGTATGCATGGGACATACCCCCATGTAATGCATGGTGAGTGTTAAGGAAGGAGATTCGGATTAACCAATGCAACAAAATAAACTTCATTTACTGTAATTTTATTAATTTATAATTTTCATTTATTTGCTAATTTTTGTTCAGGAATGTGTTGCATAAATTTTTCTTATAGTAAACTTGTCTTTTTCTATTTGCAATATCAGTTTGTGAAGGACATGAATTGATCAATTTCTACGGAGGATAGAGGTATGATTTATTTCTTATAAAACTATTTGCCAACATTATGATTATTCTTCTGCAGTTCTTAATATTTGTTGTAGGGATGCGATTCACTCCTACACAAACAATTATCGTTAATTGGGTAATTTGATACCAATTAAAATTGACAATTTCTTAAACCAATGCCAGTGACATTTATTTAATGTATAACATGTTTTGTCTTGCTTATATCCATATTTTAAAGGATTCTGAGCAATTGAGGAGCTAGAATGGATTCTGAGCCTAAGTGTTAGAGACTATTAGATTTAAATTTGAGTTGATGCTTCTCTTTATCAACATTTATCCTTCATATATTAGCTTTTATTTACTAAGTTCTCAAGTTGTCTAACTACAATTAATTTTACATTTTTTTTCACTGATATACTTTGTAATCAGTAACAGATTTAGGATCTTAATTTAGTAGGGACAATTTATTTAAAATAATAATAAATAATATATTATTATGATTATTATTATCATTTGATTATAATATGAAAATAAATATATAAATTTTAAAATTATAAAAGTTTTAATATGTCTAATAAAAAAATAAATTATATATCTTATAATTGTCTTAGACATAATCTCATATTTTGAAATTGTTGAATGATTGATTCATTGTCAATATTAATGAAACATCCTTCTCATTATAAGTTACAAGATAATCATTTATTCATGAGTCTCTCATTCTATTAGGTAATCTATTTTTTACAATTTTCATGGCAAAAAGACTACTTTTACTGTTGTTATGGCAATGAACAAAGTCATTGTTAACTTGAAAAAAAGATAAACCAATGGATAAACAATATGTCTTTCAATTTCAACCAACTCTAATAGATTACTAATCACTTTCAAAGATACAAATTCAACATTTGTTGTGCATATCAATGATGTATGTCTCAAGTTGATTATCAAACATCACTAAATCAATTGAAAAAAATTCACCTAGAGAAAATTTTGCAAATTCAATTAGCCTTTTTTTTATCAAAAGAATAACAAATTGGATGGATTCAAATAAGCCATACAAAGGAGCAACTAAGTATTTGTCTTAGTGAAACATTCATTAAGTTTTTGAAGCTGCAAGTCCACAATAGTATAAAATAATTCACCATGATAGTGATGTTCTATTGTGATAGCTAAATCTTTACCTATATGTTGTGATCTCCCCTTAGAAAAAAAAATATTGTTATTCATATTAGGAATGTTAATAGCATGCATGTTGCAAAATAAAATTACTTCTCACAATAAATACTTCCATCCATTATCTCTCATACTTTGTAATCGTTGCTACGTGATCTTAACCAAGCTTATAGCATTGGTGATATCTTGATCTTTTCTTTGCAATGTTTGTGACAATTCATTTGAAGATATTTTTCATTAAGTGCAATGTGAATGCAAAATCAAAATCCTCTAACAAATGTAAAAGATCATTGGTTTCAACTCTTTGATATACATTTGACCTATTTTGTTTTATAATTGCAAGAACATCAATTTATAGTAGAATACATCAATATCAAATTGATCAAAGTAGCGTAATGTGAATCTCAATGAGTACCAATAGGTCATTTAAGACTAATTTCATGATTCAAACCTTGCCCACTAGGAATTTCTCCTTTTCCAATGCCTTTTTAACATTGACTATTTGTTTTTCATGAAGCATGTCATGTTGTTTACAAGACCCCCCAACAACATTTAATAAAGTGGGTAATAAATTAAAAAGAGAAGCAACCTAAATGTGATTTTTGGCAACAACTTATGTAAGTTGTAATTGATAAGCAAAACAATGTATATAAAATGTAAATGAAATCTCCTTTAAGATCAAACTTTTTAGACCATAAAATTCTCCTTTCATGTTGCTAACACTGTCATAACCTTGTCCATAAATTCTTGATATACTAAGCCCATATTTGCAAAGCAATTCATCAATTGTAAATTTTAATTATATAAATGTGGTATATTTAACATGAACCATATCAAGGAAGTGTTCAACAATACTTCCAATTTTGTTAACATAACGCAAAACAACAACCACTTGTTTCTTATTCGATAAGTCATGAACTTCATCAACTAGAATAACAAATAGTTCATCTCCAAGATTAGTAATAATAACATTAGTAGTTTCCAATTCAATAACATTAACTATATCCTTTTAGATTTATAAAGCAATTAATTGATGATTTTTAAGAGCATTTTTTAAGACAACATCATTTATTGATTCATTATGTTCTAAAAGAAATTTAAGGAGTTTGAGAAAATTACCTTAGTTGGCAAAATTGTTTGGTTCATTGTGACGACGAAAGCTAATCATTGCTTCAATAAAAAAAAACAAATGCAATCAATTAATGTAGTTAAACGTCTTCAATATAAGTCACAATTTTTTCATATTACGTCGATATTGCAACTTTAATATGTTGATTTTGATTCATCAAATCTTGACACTTCTTCCAAGCAATGTGATGAGCACTATTGGGATTTCCAACATGAGATGACAATTTTTCTTTCTTATTCCAATTTGTGAATTCTTTTATCACAAATGTTTCACCACCATATTATTTTTCAAAATTAGTCCTAAATAGGTGACAACATAAGCAAAATGCAACATCTTTTTCTATACTATATACTCTAACCAATTGCTAAATTCATTAAACAAAGAGGGACAAAATCTTCATAAAGAATTTTTAATTTTTTTGAGGATAATTATGCTGAGTAAGTTGATATGATCATCTTTGTACATACGTTCTTTGTATCTTTCTTTGATCATTATAATGACATGTTGATATTTTAATTTGCTTTCTTGAATTTGATGAAAAATCTTCTAAATTAATTACAACTTGTTGTGGAAGACTTGATTCACGAACTTTTGATGAAGATTGTTGTTTATTTGATGATAATTTCTTCTTAAAAATCTTTCTATTATCTATTTAAAATAAAAAAAAATAACAACGATGAGAGAGATTAAATGTATAAAAAATTAATAATAATTAAATTTAATTTAATTAACAACAAAAAATTAACAACAATTTATAATTTAAAATAATAAAAAAATCATTTAAAAACAATAACCAAATCAAAAGTTACAAAGTAAGAATAATAATATAAAAAGTGTTATCCAGTAAGTAATTAATAGCATTATAACATAAAGTGAACAAATTTAACAAAAATAATTATAATATTAATTTTTTAAAAAAATGAGCATTTTTTTAAATACTAAACATTTTGATTTCATTTTTGAAAATACTAAAAATGAACATTTTTTAAATACCTAAAAATAATCATTTTATAAGATACTAAACAATATTTAACTAAAACTACAACTTATCTCTCGATAACTAAAAAATTTTAGTCAATGACATTCAAAGCAGAACATATATATTAATATTATATATGTAAATAATTTTGAAGGAAAGTAAAACTATAAAATTTATCGGTGCACTTGCACACTCAAAATAAAAGAAAAAATGTATCTTATATATATAAATCAAGATGCACAATGTTTCAAAATTTTCCTATTTCAATAATGAAAAAAAAAAAAAAATCATCAACTCACTAAAGACAAAGTCACCTTGTGCACTGCAATAAAAGCTAGTACAGTACAATAAAAATCACTTTCAAAGAATGTTGTGAAATGTTGATCACTCGATGATGTCACGGTAAACCATTTAAAATATCAAAATTGTACCGCACAAACATGACAACGTAAAAACTACATAAAACATAGGAAATACGATCGTGGTAGAATATCAAATGAGACAAAAAAAGAAAAACTATTGAGATCTCGCTAGAAACATGTGAGAAAAGAAAAAAGAAAATGTGAGAGAAAAAAGAATTGACCATTGAAAATGCAAGAAGAAAGCTAATGGATCTATAAAAAAATAAGATAAAATAAGACTTTATATTAAATATTTAAAAGCATGTGATAATGTTAAACAATTATGAAAAAAAATTAAAATCATAAAATAAAAGGAATAAAATATAAAAATGTAATATATTTATTTATAATTTTATCAAAGTGAATAATATATTTACACAATCCTACACATTTTTTATATGAAATTAATTCTAATAAATAAATGAATTCAAAGTCATAAAAATAAAAAATTAAATATAAAATTATAACATATTTATTTATATTTTCATCAAAAGATTTCATCTGAACACCCTCACATATATATGTGTGTGACTCCACCTCTGTGTGATATTGGCATTGTCTTTGAAATGTTTTCTCTGTTATGCTCATATCTCTTTTCCTGAAATGACATGCTAAGGAAATTTTGCATGGATTGTATTTTCATTGGGCTATAAAAAATAATTTCATATTTTGGTATTTGTGTTCAACATAAGTTGATTCAATGTTAATAATTTATTTAATCCTAGGTTTTTTCATGTTGGGATATTTAGCATTTCATACTAAATTTCAAGTAAAAGTATCATATTTATTTTAGGCTATTGAATTTGTTATTATTATTATTGTTATGAATCAAGAAGAAATAATAGTTGTGGCATCCAGAACAAAAGTGATAAAAAAATTGAGTTATTTAAAAGTAATTTTAAATTCTATTATTATTATTTATTTTTTTAAAATTTAATAGATTTTAAAAAATGAATAATGAAAAGGAGAATAACTTTTTTAGAACACTTTTTTTTTATTTTTAAATTTAATGATTTTAATAATTAATTAAACTTAATTATTAAATTTTAAGAAATATTATAATTTTTAATTAATTGTCTATCGTTAAAAGTTCTTATTTATTTTTCAAAAATTTTCATGTAAGTATTTTATTATTTTTAATTTATTTAATTCATTAAGATCATGATTTTTTTTAAATGGCCTATAATATTTAGAATGATTAAATAAGAAAACCTAAATATTTAAATGGATTAAAAAATATCGCTTAGCAAATAAAATTAAAAAGACACTAGCAAAGAGACTACGTATAAATGAAAATGAAAAAAAAATACTATAAAACTAAAATGTATTTTTTTAAAATGAGAAAATAAGTAAAAATCATAATATTTTGAAAATAAAAAACATTATGTGACGGGGAAGAAGCACGTGAGACAGAGAGCGAGGCGGCAGAAAAAATCCAACTCAAATTGAAACTTAATTACAACATCATCGGACTTAATCACTATTTATGACATCATTACAGTAATAAAAAAATAATTATTCATTTATTTTCAATTTTACTCCTTTTTATTACTCCGTAGTCGCAGCTCCCTTTCTCTCTCTCTCTTTGCTCCTCTTGTTCGTTGCTCCAAAACCCCTTATTCAGGGTCACCGCTGTTAGGGTTAGGGTTTTTCAACCTCCCTTATCCATCAACTTTCTTCTTCTTCCTCTTCGTTCCCTCTCTTCATTTGTGAGATTAAGATTTCCTCTGCAGTCTCCTTTACTTGAAGCTTGCTCTTTCTTCCGGATCTCGATCTATGGATACCCGCAAGAGGGGAAGACCCGAACCCGGCTTCAACTTAAATGGCGGATTCAAGAAATCCAAGCAAGGTTTGATTTTTAGCTTTCTCGCTCTTCTGGGTTTCCGCTATTGCAATTCACTTTGGTTTCTGCTTAAAAAGTTGCTTGCTTATGTTTACTTCTTTTGTGCGTGAATGTAAATCCAAGCTATTCTTCATTTGATATTAGTAATTTCAGTAAAATAATTAACTCAACAGTGTAATGGTATGGTGCTCATTGAGGAGGGGATTTTCTCTCTCACGCGTATGAACATAGCTACTACTGTCGTTGAGTTGCTTCAGATTGGTTTGTTTTTTCAGTAGTTGGGGCAGTGAAAAACCAAATCACTGTGATTACCCCATCTTTCAAACTTTATTATGTTAGATAATGAACTCAAAACGCGTGAAAAATTCTAAATATTTGTCTCTCAAAAGTAATTATGTTTTAAAGTTGTTAACAGCTTTTGAATAAAATGCACTAGATTAATAAGCAAGAGAATGTTAACTGAGAATAAGTAATAATGTTTTGCAACAGAAATGGAGTCCTTATCAACTGGTGTAGGAAGCAAATCGAAGCCATGTACCAAGTTTTTCAGGTTCTAATCTGTTCTTATCTAATAAATATTTTGAACTGCCTATCTATTCTCAATAGTGTTATATTATAATTTAAGAATTAATTGTTTAATTGCTATCAACTAAATTGTGCAATTTTGCAAATTAACTGGGTATTCGAAGCTTTTATACAGGTACATACTGTTCTTTGGTCTTAACAAGTTGTAACAGAATTAACAGAGTACGAAAAAGATAACAAGTTGATTGGCTATAGTTGACATCAAGATCACTTTATCAATGATAAATTGATCAGTCCTCACTTCATGTTTACCTTACACCTTAGTTTGTCCTCATTTAATTATGTTTAACATCAAATTTTCAGCTTTTAGTGGATTCTATTGCTTATGAACACACCTTTCAATTGGTAAGCTATTAACAAACTAATGCGAAGTGAACTTTGATTGGTTGGGTCAGGTATGATGTCACATAAATATTAGTGGTTTTGTACTTTGCACTTTCTTGAAGAAACTAACACTTTTTTGCTCTTTTCATCCATAACAAACAAGAAAAATTGTATCCAATCTCTTAATCCTGATTGTATGAAACTTTCAGGCAGAAATAACTAAATAAGAGGTGAAGATGATCAATATATTGTTTGTTAGTTGTTATCTAACCCATTACCTTATGATGGTTATTTTTTCATAAAGTTGTCTGTTTTGCTCCTTAAGAAATGTCGATTTTATTGAAACACCGGTGCTTTGGTTACCAGTTGGTACTACAATAAATATCATTTGCAGGTGTATGCTTATGTTTTTGAGTTCTTTGATTGCCTGTTCTTTTCATATAATATTAGAGTAGGATTCAATTGTCTACTTTATAATGTTTATTGTCAACTACCAATGTACATACTTTTGAGAATTTTTCTGGAATCAATCATAAATGCTGGTTTCTTTGTGTTTACTGTAATTTTTGTATGTCAAATTAATTGAAGGTGATAATAAATTAATATTCTGGGTGGGTACAAACTGGAGCGGCTGTACTCATTTATGTTAAGTCTTGATAGAATGTCTGCAAGACTTGTTACTATGATAAAATTGTGACCTAGTAGGTCCGCTGAAGTGAGCATTGCTTGGGCTCTGTCCTGTGTGACCTTTGTCTTTCTCTTTTTTTTGCTAAGTGTTCTTGCTGTATGTTCCTCTTTCAGTAGCTTGGTTTCCGACTTTAGTTGTTCATCTAATTCAATTTGGAGAGACCATTCTGAAACTTTGTGTAACCTTTAGCATTTCTGTGTGCATGAGTGATGGATGGATATAGGGTAGATCACTCTGATTGCTTGTTTGTCCTACTTTAAACTTGCTTTATGTTTTGCTAAAATAAGCCAGTAATTTCTGTTCAACATTTCATACTTTGGGAAGTTGGAAATGGATTATACCATGTTCACTTGCACTTTGTAAATAAAAAAAGAGACATTGCAAGTTTATTGAAATCGTTAATAATACTTTGGCATAATCTGATTGTACCATATTTGTCTTGCAGCACTGCTGGTTGCCCATTTGGTGAGGGCTGCCACTTCTTGCACTATGTTCCTGGTGGTTATAATGCAGTTGCCCATATGATGAATCTAACACCCGCAGCACCTCCTGCATCAAGAAATGTTGCAGCCCTGCCTCCTGTGCCTAATGGGTCCACACCGCCTGCTGTTAAGACCCGGATATGCAACAAGTTTAATACTGCTGAAGGTTGCAAATTTGGTGACAAATGCCATTTTGCTCATGGTGAATGGGAACTTGGCAAACATATTGCTCCATCTTTTGATGATCATCGTGCCATGGGACCCACTGGAGCAGGTCGTCTTGCTGGTCGAATGGAGCCTCCTCCTGGTCCTGCCGCAAGTTTTGGTGCTAATGCCACAGCCAAGATCAGCGTAGAAGCTTCGCTGGCTGGAGCAATTATTGGGAAGGGTGGTGTGAACTCAAAACAGATCTGCCGCCAAACTGGAGCCAAACTTTCAATTCGAGACCATGAATCTGACCCAAATCTTAGAAACATTGAACTCGAGGGAAGTTTTGAGCAAATCAAGGAAGCAAGTAACATGGTAAAGGATTTACTATTGACCCTGCAAATGTCTGCGCTACCAAAAACAGCCTCAGGTGTTCCTGGCGCACCTGCCTCTCATGGAAGCAATTTTAAGACGAAGCTGTGTGAGAATTTTGCGAAAGGATCTTGCACTTTTGGAGAAAGATGTCACTTTGCACATGGAGCTGCTGAATTGCGTAAATGAGGAGTTAAAACTTTCTCTTAGGTGCATTAGCCACTAGCCAGAGTTATTATTATTATTGTTGTGCATTGCTACTTTAGCAGTACTGACAGGACTTCTGATGTTAGTTTTGTTGTTGAGTTGCTTTATATTACTTATTTTTGTTTTTCAATTGCAACTTTCGCTTATGTCATGAACTCCACGAATTGTAGTCCCGTGTTGGTCAAGTAATTTACAAACGTCTCACCTACGAATTAATTGGATGGGCCAAATACGTTGACACTTAAATGAACAACAATAAACTCCCTCGCTTTTGTCAAGTATATGTGCTGTTTTTTCAAAACTATTCATAACTTTTTGAAATTAATCTTCTCTTTTTTTTAATTAATTAATGTTTGAAGAAAAAATAAATAATTAAGGATATTTTAGAAAAAAAATAATTAATACACTTGACAATTTTTTGAAGAGCCTTGTGAGACTGAGGGAGTATATTAGAGCTTCATTCATGAGAGTTTTTGCTTTAAAAAAAGTCACGGAAAAGGAAAAGAAAGAGAGTGGGCTTGAGCGAGTTAAAACCGAAGTTTTACAATTTTCAATGCAAAAACGGAGAAGGAAAGAGACCGAAACGTAGATACCAACACGCATGCACTCAATTCTGTTCCAATGTCCTCTTATCAGCATTCCCATGTCTACCCAATGATAAAACTTAAATCCCTTCCAAAACATTCCATTCAGACAGGTTCATACTTATCAAATCCTCTTCAAATTTTGTTCTTTTACATTTCGTCATTAGAGAACAGTTGTAATTGCAGCCCCTACCCCAACTTCTCAGGAGTGTCTTATTAAGGAGTCCTAATATATATCGTTACAAGAACAGTGCTAGCAATACATTAACACACTTTTTATTATTAATTAAAATATATATTTATTAAATAAAAAGTGAGAATAATTAAAATTTATGATTTTTAATAATTTTTAGTGTCAGATAGATATTGAGAACGTTTCTGTTATTACGAAATTAAGACTTGATAGACCATGTATAATGTATTATTCTCTCTCCCTCACCTTTTTCTTGTTGGGCCTCCAATCATACGGGCTTCACGTACCCAACCCACCATTTGCGCTCTAAATGGCCCATTTGCATTACTGGATAGATAAGGTTGTTTTTTCTACACTTGAAAATTTCAACTTATATCCCTTATACATCTCGTGTTAAATAATTCTGAACGTAGAACCTTTGTTTCAAATTAATCTTTCCGCAATGGAAAGATAGCCTCGTAAATTTTGAATTAAGTGACCCAAAATTTAAACTTTTATTTCAGATTAAACTTTTCATAACGAAAGAGTGTATGGGGTGAGATTTTTGGAGTGCAACAACCAATAGATAAATAGAAGAAAATTATCTCTGCATACTTTTCTTTTTCAAATTACTATCAACATTAATAGCTTTTAGATTTTGTTTTGTAAGGGTGTTTGTGCAAACAACAAACTTATGTGGATGAGAACGAATATAAATATCGTTTTCTTAAGATATAATTTTTTTCCATAAAAATTCAAAGATATATATATATATCAAAAACTTAAAACAACTCTCATATATATCAATTTTTTTTCTTGTTCTATTTTGCTCAGTGCTTTTATTTGCGTTCAGTCTTTTCTTTTTTGTCCTGTTCTTATTTTTTATATAAGTTTTATTTTGCTGATATTTTTATTTTATTGGCTATTTTCATTTTTAATCAGACTCTTTTATTTTAATGGGTTTCCGTATATTGTTGGTCTGTGCCTTCTTTCAATTCGTATTTCAATAGTATTTTGTTTAGTAACCTTATCAATACTGCCTCCCTTATTCAAATCCATACGACGAATTAAGTGCAACATTTCCCTTTATTCTTTTCAATGTATTTATTTATTTGCTAATCCAGTTTGAATATAGAAGCTCTAGGTTGACCTTTCCTTTGGACCTTAAGCTTTCTTCCAAAAAAAAAAAATGTAAGGTGATTTCAAATTAATTTTAATGACTCGCCAGCTTAATTCTAACTAATAGAAGTCCTAAATAAAATACAAAAGGACCATTGATAAATAAAATAAAATTTTCCCCTTGTTTATTCTATTATTCATTTTGCTATTGTTTTTATCATTGTAGTGAAATTAACTTCCCCAAAACAATGAAAGTAACATTTAAAAAAAATTGAATCAAGTTATTAGAGGGATATTGGTTATTTTTACCATGATAAAAATGAAGAAGTAATTCTTAAAATAATTTAATTATTTTTTTTAATTCTCAATTTATTTTACTTGTGAACAAAATAAAAATTAGTCAAGATTCAATTACTGATTTAAATTTAAAACACTTTCTAAAAAAATTAAAGATTATCACTTTAAAAGTATTTCCTATTTGGACTCTCGATAAAATTTATAATAAATTTGTTAAATTTTATAATAATTATTTTAAAAATTAAATTATTTTAAAAATTATTTAAAGTATTTTTTATTAAAAAAATTAAGTCTATAATTAAATCTTAAAAATGTATAAATACATGAAGTATTTTTGTAATCGCGTGAGTAATATTCTTCTATTAGTTTTTTTATTAAAATAGTATTCTTGTAATCTGGATACAAACAAATAAGCAAAAAACATATATGTTTTTTAAACAAATAATACACTAACAAATATTAACCGCTCGTCAAATTAAAATATAAACAGAAAAGGATATTGAAAATAAATCAAAGTTAAATTCCTTATTAAGCGGTGTAAGAAATAATTCGATAATAATATAAATCTATGTCATTAGATTAAAATAAAATCAAGGATTTATAAGTATCAAATGAGATTTCAATTTGATCTATGTTTTCTAATCATTATAAATAAAAATTCTATCGATTAATAATTAACGTAAAATAAATAAAAGTGAAAATATTATTTATTTTTACAAAGCACTAATTTATTCATTTATTTATTGAAACGAAGTGATACAACGTCACGACACAGAATGCTTCCACGTAGAAGTGAAAACACTGTCGTAACCATACCCAACTCTCCATAACAAAAATGGAGAGAAAAGGAGACAAACAAGAAGATAACCGAACAAGAACAAAAGCCATACACATACTTAGATGATATAATCATCATTATTTAACTGTAAGTACCCCCGGTCCCATACTCATAATCATTTGGGTTTCCTCCTGCACGGGTATTATGGGCCGTAGCAGTCCCACCCGGGCCTCTGTTGGTCCCAATGGGGTGAGAGCCCACCACTCCCTCGGTGACATGGCCCGTGGGCTGCCCAGTTCCATGACCGGGCATTGCTGACGTCTGGTGGGCCCCCATGGGCTGCCCATATTCCCCAGTGGTGGAGTACGTGCCAGTGCCAGTTCCAGTTCCAGTTCCGGAGGTGTAATGCCCCTGTCCCATGTGCGCCGCCGTGGCCGACTGTTTCGCCGCCGCATTGTGCTCGCGCGCCGCCTGCTTGTCCAGCTCCGCCTGGCTCATCCTTGACTCTTTCTTTTGGGTTGCCAACTCCTTTTGCACCGGATCACGTGCTGTCATTCTTTCTGCCTGGTTAAAGCACAAATAACATTAAAACTTTTTCTAAAGTAAAATATGCTGTGGGAAACAACAAGACTAACAAATAGAAATTTTATAGCTTGATGAAATAATACGATAGTAAAAGGGTTCAATTAAAGATTTTTTTTACATAATTGTTCTATATACCTTCTCTTGGACAGTGGCCTTGGTCTTCTCCATGCCAGCCTTGGCAGAAGCACCAATGTTTGCAGCTGTTTCCTTAATGGACTCTCCTGCTTTCTTTCCACCCTGCATTTTCAACGATCAATTCTTTCTTTCTCAGCTTAGGTTTTCTTCAGCTCTGTGTCCAATAGCAGACACCATGCTCCCAAATAAATAGATTTAGGTGCTACAATATCTTTTGCACACGTGTCAATGTAGTACGCGTGGCAAGTTTATGAGGATAATTGGATTAATCGTCTTACACGTAATTGCCGCGTGCCGTTCACCACGAGCTTGAACACACCGTGGGGTTTTCGGAAGTTAAGGACACGTGGCAATCAACCACTCGTGCAGTATGCTAGGGGTTATCATGAACCAGCGATTAGTCTAAAGTGGGTGCATTTTTAAATAAATTAATTAAATTACACTTCAAGAAAAATAATAATGTAATTCAAACAAATTCAAGTTATTGTTAACCATCTCTCAACTCTCACAGTGCTTCTCTTAATTTTGTAGAATTCAAGCTCTAATACCACTTAGTGAGATATTCTGTTTCTTTGTCACAATTGATACACGAGTATGATCCTCTATTCATAACATAGTTAGTGTTCATCCGCCTATTACACATAATTGAGGCATTCAATGCTTAGTGGCTTTAGTGCTCCACTAAAGGCTTAGTTCTCCGCACAAAGAACAAAATACTATGAAGCCATTTGCAAGATTTAAAGGCCATTATAAAACTTGCACTATTCTTTTTATAACCAACCGGCTTCTTTCTTTTCATGGCAAATTTGTTTCATGATACATTGTGGCATATGCTAAAATAAGTGGGACTAATATAAGACTCAGATATTCTTATTAAAGTATAAACAACTAGGTTGATTTGTCTCTTAATAATACAAAAATTTGGTAAAATTGAAAGCAAAGTTTTATATTGAATTATTAAAACAGAAAATTTAGTTGGATCCTTTTTATTATTTTCGATCATGTCCATAATTTTTTTAGCAATTTAACTTAAAAATAACATATATGAATATGATGTTTTTAGGGATACTAAAACAAGCTAGTTTGATCCATTTTGACTAGTCACATCATTAAACAGCTGATAAGAAGATAAATAAATTGACTCATTATTATTAATATGGATAAGATATTTTAATTTGTCCCACTTAAAAGGTGGGTTGGTGAGTTAGGGGTTAGCCCACCAAATTTAGATTTTTTAAAAAATAAAAATATATTTAATTTAATTGTTAATAAGTTTCATAATTCTTACCAAATTACTACTATAACTAAATGATAAAATTAAATGATAAATTAACATAATAGTTCATACTATACATTATTCCATTAATATAAATAATAAATTATTCTTTCATAATGATTCAACTTCAACACAAAATTCTAATAATAAATAGTTTAATCAAAAGTCCTAATACCTTAAATCACACAAAATAATTAAAGATAAGTGAACTAAAATATCATAATATTATAAAATATTATATTTAAAAAAAAATTGTGACAAGTTGATAGGTAAACTCGTCTCATATGTGACTTGACAGGTTAGATGAGACAAACTAGACAAGTTAAAAAATCTACTTTATTTTTTTCAAATTTTGATAGGTTAGCAGGTTATTTTTTTCAACTTTATTATCCCTATGTGTTTCTAATCCAAAACTTATATTATTATAATATTTTTAATTATTATATAATAAATATTTTAATACATTAAGGTAAAACATTAATATGTACAAAACAATTTATTAATTACTAATAATATTTTAATTTGTTCAATGTGGTGAATAAATGCTTATTTTATTTTTATATTTAATCATTTATATTAAGAATTAATATTATTTTTAACTATTTTTTTAAAATACTAAAAGTTAATTTAGAAACAAAAGATAAAAATGATAGATTAAAAAAGATAAAAATTTAAAAAGGTTTCTTTTAAATTTTCTTATCGAAGAAAACTAACAAAAATGTTTTTGTTAAAGAAAAATTCATAATACTCTAGTTAAAGAATAATTCTTAAAAATCTTTCATTCATCGTAACTATTTTAATTTATATAGAAAAAAATTAGATAACATAATTCATTTTTAGGCACTTGGTTGTTGTTTTCTCATCATCATCCTGACTTTTTCTCCATCGTAGATGACATAACTATAAAAATTTTCATTCTACTCTGTTCACTCTTTCATTTCTTACTTTTTACACTTTTTTTCTTTTCTGAATTCATCAAACTTTTAACTTTGTACAGACTCAGTTGACGGAAAACATAAACCACGATAGTAAGACCTCCTTGCAACTAAAACATTCCTTTAGAAGATATTCATCAAGTTGAGTCAAACTTAGAAAAGTTTCAACGGATTTTTAACTGGTAGGATCATTTGCATGTCCTCTTGCACATCATTCATATAGTGGAACATCCCTAACGCATTGCTTAGCTCAGTAAAAAAGGGAGCAGAACGATTAAGAGGGAATGAAAACACATGTTTTTTTCTTTCATCTCTTCCATCGTTTGGTATGATCTGAGAGAGGAAGGAATGAAAATTTATACATAGGTCCCACCACATTTTTGGTAAGGAAAGTGAGAGAAGGAACGTTTTGTTTACACAAATAATAAAAATATTTTTGTTAATATTACATCTTAGTTTAAATTATAATTTTTTTCTTTTTTAATTTTTTATTTGTAATTTTGATTTTTTTTTTTTTACAAGTTTACAACACACGTCTTAAACATTTTTAATTTTAGTTCGATCATCAATTTTATATATATTTTTAAAATTTTAGATCTAACATATTTATTTAAAATATCATAAAAAATAATTTAATTTATTAAAAAAATATATATA